>JAUCNO010000353.1:9596948-9617945 GCA_032353835.1 Enteromius viviparus
ACAAATGAATAGGAGGAGACCTGAGTTCATTGAAGAGAGTCCATAAGTGTAAGCAGACACAAAACACAGAAAATACACTGGGGCTGAAGTGCCATCCCCTGAACTGGGCTGGCACCTCCCGCTGGTTGTGACAACACCTGAAGTACATTTTCACCAAATTTAGATTTTTGGCTTACCTATTCCTTTAATTGGCCAACATACATTTATGCTCTAGAGTCATTAGGTCTTTAAAATAACAAGACTGAATACCTTATTTTGGATGGCAGTGCTTATAAAACCAGTTACTATATGTTTCCATTACAGGTAACAATCAATCAATGATGACTTAATTCAGATTAAACCAAGCCTCAAACAAAAGGGTTGAAATGATCAGATGTGTACTGGGTCATTAGATGAGGAACAGATGGTGCTACAATTCACTCTCTAAAACTCAATCACCTCTCCATTTTCTAAAGCCTTTATCTTTTCTGTAGCTACACTTTATTAGAGACTCACGTCAATAATAATGCATGATTTATGTATTTATCATTTTAAACAAGTAATTATATTTCGCTTTGGTTGCTTCATGAACAGTAAATTACACTGCAATTATACATTACATAAGTAGCCCTGGTAGCCCTTTAAAAGAGAATGGGATTTTGTTGGAGTAAGAGTCTCTGATCCTCAGCTGCCTCTCCTCTGATTTCTTCCTCTCTAAATGTAATTTAATATTTGCACCTGTAACCAGTGCAGTCAAAATGATAAGCAAAAGCACTGGTGAAAAGTTTTAGAATCCTAAAACAGATGGAAATGCACCTATTTGGGTCATTCCCAGTGCCATCTGTATACAGATAATTAATATAATAATATAATTTTTTTTTACTACTTTTTTTGTACAAAAAATACAATTAAGTTACGAGTAATATAGTGTGGTGTGATTATATTTCCTTTATATTTGCTATATTCTATATTATTTCTCATTTTGCACTGACTTTTCAATGGCAAGCCCATGTTTAAGAAAAACTAGACAAGTGTATTTTTTTTTTTGTTGGGACAAAATGCTAACAAATTAATATAGAAAAACAATTTGCTTAATTTAAAGGATGAAATAGTTATATTAAAAAAACAAGGCTGAAACTGTTATTGTCCATTTCTAAAGAGGACTATAAATCAGACACTTGAATGCAAAGAATGAGCTGAATTATGATTTACATTCTGCTGTCAACCTTGTAGAAACAGAAAGTGTTTCTGTTAATGTTTATTAATATAAGACCTTGATGAAAGACGTTAACTCACTAATAAAGACTTTTTTTGTGCTTTTAAAATCTCAAGGTGACATTCCCTCCAAACAAAAACGCAAGCGCAAAATTCATTTTAAAACTGGGAACATATCCTTGGCTAAGTAATTATATTAAACAATTAAAACAATCCAAAAAACAAGTGAATGATATTTGAGAGGTGATCATTTACTCATTCTCATATATTGGCAAATCTGCATGACTTTTATGTTTGGTATTATGGAGTTATGCCTTTTATGTTATGGAACATAAAATCAGGGATTTTGAATATAGTGACTTTTTGGTTGATCCTTTAACTCAAAGTTACTTAAATTTAATTCTTGAAAAGATTTTTGTTTTAAAAAAATGCTGTTCTTATGAACTTTATATTGATCAAATAATCCTAAAAAGTATACATTTAGCATATATTTGGACATAAGCACAATTCTTATCATTTTAGCTGCCCAAAACATGCAGTTTTATAGTTACATATTAACAGCTTCAAGTGTAGACTCTGAGCTTTAATTTGAGGATATTTTTATAAAAATTGGAGTAACGTTTAATGAATTACAGCTCTTTAATATGTACTTCCTCTCTTTTTTCAAGAAATAAGTAATTGGACAATGAACTCAAAAGCTGGACAGATGTAGGCTATTCCTTTGTTATTTCCACATCAAAAAGTTTTGGAGTTGATTCAAGTGTGGCATTCGCATTTGGAAGCTATTGCTGCGAACCACATCATGTGGTCAAAGTTATCTATCAGAGATAGCTGTCACGAACAGCGCCTCTGTGGCTCCCTCCGACCACCAGCGGCGGGAACTCTCACCTGAATATTAGTTTCCCCCCGGACTCTTGTGACTCACGTGCCCCGGTCTGTTCGCGCCAAATGCCGGCGTTTCTCCGCCTATTTAAGGCGTTCACTTCCGCCTATTCTTTGCGAAGTTATATTTCCTATGGACTTATTCCCGAGCGTTTCATCCCGTGTTTGCTTTCCTGTGTTTGACCTTGGACTGTGTATTACGACGACGATATCTGCTGCCTGCCTCTTTGAAGTAAGCCTGTTATTCGACTACTCCTTTGTTTGCCACTGTAAACCTCAGCCGCCTGTGTGCGAGCTCTTTGTCTCTCACTCACGCCTTAATAAAGTGCTGCAAATGGATCCAAATGTCTCAGACGATCTGTCACAATAGCCAAAAAGATCAACCTGTACCAAAATGATGGGAAGAAAAAAGTAGAGTGTGGAGAAGGCATGGAACAGCTAATGATAACATAATCTGTAAAACATTGAGCAGTGTGCAGTGTGCAAAACAGCATGAGCATTACTGTGTTTGTTGAGGACAGAGGACATTAGCAGCTGGATGAGTTCTGAAGTAAATGGAGATATACTGTCTGCCTAGATACAGTCAAATGGAGCAAAGTTAATTGGACGCTTCATAGTACAAATGGACAATGACCCAAAACGTACAGCAAAAGCAACCTAGGAGTTTTTGAAGGTAAAAAATGTGGATTATTCTGCAAGTCAGTCTCTTGATCTCAACATTTCACTCGCTGAAGACAAATGAAAGACAAAAAGACCCACAAACCATCAACAACGGAAATCAGCTGCAATAAAGGCCTGGCAAAGCAACAAAAAAAGAGGAAACCCAGTCTGCGGTGATGTCCATGAGGTCCAGGAAAATTATTTTTTTCCAACAATATTTGGATTTTTTTTTCAAAATGGTTGTAATTCCTATAACAGTTTATATTGTAGTTGGATCATGTGTTTGTGTGTGCATAATACAGAATATTCTATAAATAGAATAAATTCAAATTCTTTTCATATTTCTGTAACTATTTATTACTGCGCATTTTGTTCTCTCACTGTTCATCCTTAACCTTTTTAGTTATTAATATATTCATTTCAATTTCATGCACATTCTCAAATGATAGTTATCAAGCAGATGAAGCAACATCTTGGAGTACTGAAGTAACTGCAATTCACACTTAATTTGCACTGACAGGTTTCATCCCAATTATCACAAAGCATGTCCAGACATCTTTAAATTCAACCACCCAAACAATAAAAGAAATCAATTGTTTCAACATCACAGAAAGGAGGCGGTCAGATCTTGACATTCAGTCCAATTACTGTGTCATAGTAACACAAAGAACCGCAAACAAGCTACAGACGAGATCCTGCTGTCTGATATCCACTAAAACTACTGTGAACCTCAGAAGATGCTCATTTTCACCTGTAACCGTAAGACAGGTGCCCTGTCGTGACTCCTCCTGCTTTTGTGACAGTGCCACAAAAGCAGGAGGAGAGCGAACATGTCACTGATGGTTCTTCACGCCGATAATTGGGGCTGGTTGACGTTCACCGTTCTCTGATGGCCACCCCCTGTGACGCAAATGAAAGCTATGAACCAACCTACTGCAGCGAGAGCATGTAAGAGAGATGCGTAACATGCCCTCCTACACACCCCCACTGAGTCCACACACACACACACACAGCTGAGTGTGTCTGGGGTTGATTGATGGTGTTCTCATGTAGGACAGTATAATCCCCCAGTGCATTAGCAGAAAGAGACTCCATTTAGTCATGTGTGACTTCAGTCTGGGAAGGGGACAATGACATCATATTAAATACTCCAAGGCAGGCCTTATCAATCACACTTTTCAAATTAAAGATGTCAAATTTAACTTGATTCATTGAAGCAAATCAGAAGCACAGCCAGGAAAGATGGTTTACTTCTGCAGAGGTTACAGCTGAAGTCACATCAAATTATGAAAAATACAATTCGAGCTGCACAAATTAATTTCTGACTGTATGTACAGTACAGATGTTCTCATAAGTTTACATACCCCTAGCAGAAAGGCAATTGAAACAAAATAAAAGGGTTCGAGAGAACTGCATACTAAATATAACTAAATACTAAACTAAATACTGCATGAGAATATATTTTAAAAGTTCTAAATTCCAACTTCCTTATTACAAATGTGTAATTTTTTATATATTAAATATTAAACATGAAAGTTCAGCTACAGTTTGTAGATCATGTAATACAAATTTTGTTGAAAAATATACTGTATATATACACTTAATACTGAAATAAATGATAATGATTAAAATGGTAACTTACGTTTACAGAGTATATGGGAAAATATGTCACGTTTTACAAGACAGTTAAAGTGCCCTATTATGGGTTATGAAATGTTCATAACAACAGGTCTACATGCATGTAAGGTCAAAAAACACTTCATGTTCTTATTACAGGAATTTATTTATCTTATTTTTTTTAACGACTCCCAAATGATTCATTTAAAAATACATTTTTCGAACCCCTTCAGTAATTGGTGCTCAAAAGCGGCACCTATTTTTTTTTTTTTTTTACTCAGACCATTGCAAAAATCAAGCTTTCCTAAGTCTGTTCGAGCACCAAGTGGACGGCAATATGCTAATGTTTCATGGCGTCAACATAAAAGAGCTTGGGGTTCATTTTAAAAACGAGTCGTTTTAATGATATAGACTTTAGACTTTCTTTTGAGAGACAATAACTTCATACATGTTGCACTTTCAGATATAAAACTTTGCAGGATTTTTACATTCACTTACAGCTGTGTTACACACTGTATGAAAAGTTTATTTATTTATTTTTTTTAATAAATAATAGGGTCACTTTAAACAAAATGATGAAGCATTTTAATTTCAAAACAACTTCTTTTTTTAAACAGTGTTCACCAACATGAAAGCAAAGAGTGCATTTATAAATACTAGATCTAAAAAAGTTTGGCATTTTTTATTGTGAACACTCGACCTATGGAGCGATCAAAATAGCAAATTCTCTACTACAAAAGCACTCATGAGGCTCCATTAGCACAGTGGCTCATCATCACTGCATTCCAGTCAGATAGTAATAAACATGGTTTAGGGAGACTGAAAGCTGCCAAACCTCTCCCTCCCATTACACTTGGCAAGGTCAGTCCCATTCAGCCCGCATCAAGAGTGCAGCGTAAGTGTACTACCTTAATTAAAGTCGCTCTAAATGGGAATGTCTATTCTGCTGAATGGAAATAGGATATTCAATAGAGCATCCAGAGGACATGAAAAATAAAAGGGAAGTTAGTTGGCCATTGACGGATCTTTTCCGGTGGGGAGACCGGATGGAGTCACATTTGCCTGATTGCTATATTTTCAGTGAATGCCAAGCATTCGGGACTTCGCCTGAGTGCTCAATAATGCTTATTTTATGCAGGAAAAACACTTGTATCTGCTGTAGTTCTTTATTAACAGAATGGATATCTACCACAGAGAATATATTACTTGAATGAGGTCAAGAGAAACCAAAGAAAAGTGGCATTTTTTCACAGTTTATCATTTGTCAAGCGAAAATATTGTTTGCTCAGAAAGAAGCAGCACACCTTTTGTCATATTCAAGATATAAAGAGGTTTTTTATGCTATAGGGTTAAGGTTTTGAAAACCAGCCATTCCATACCCAAGGGAAACACCACTAATAAAGCACATTGAGCTGGACAAGAAGCTAAAAAAATGTCCCTAATTAGCACAGGACAACTATAGCAAGTAAATAGATCAATTTAATCATTATACAAAAATCCTCCAGAAAATATGACTCATAAAGGAAATTATTATTACTCAAAATCGCAATAATCCAGAAATGTTGTACTGGGTTTGAAAATGGGCAGACATGAATTACAGGAACAAATATGTCAAGAGAAACCGAAGAGGGAGTTATAAAGAAAATGCACATAAATACCAATGACTGTGTGTGTGTTCTGCATGTCAAACTCTGCTTGGAATTTTTATATGGAAACAAAAAGTGCATATTAATAGTTGTTTTACAGCTCGATTGGTCACTTCATACATTGAGAGAAATTAGAGCAAGATTTTGTATCAGCTATAGATCCTCTCCAGTCTTCTGGACATAAAGACTCTTTAGCATGAAGGACCAGGACATGCATCAAGTGCTTGGGAACTAACATTAGAATTTAGTTTCGAAAAGTTTAAGCATGCTTGGAACAAGGCCAGTAAGAAGTGATAGTGATAGTCATGATGAAGGTTTTCTAAATTCATCCTAGCAAAGTCACATTTTGGTGCAATCTCTAAAGTCTTGATCACTGACCTCAAACATATTTATACTGATGTTTGCTTTGAAGGAGCAAAAAATAGAAAACTTGAAGGAGCAATCAGAAAACTTAGTGGTAAATGCAGGTCTGATGACTTTCTTATTAGGTGAAACACTTCTTCATCTTCTATTCAGTGCTTTATTCCTACGGTGTGACAGCAGAACACAAGACTAGAAATCAATGACAGATTACAAGGAATTCACTCGAACACAAAACAAACTGGCCTCCCACACACTGACAACCTGCACACATTATTGCACACCTGCAATAACACTTGTACAAACAGATGATCTAAAGCACCAGGGCTTACTACTGCCATTACTGGTCACCAATATTTGCTCTTGTTACATACTACAGTGTGCTGGGTTGATGTCTGTAAAGGTTATAACGAAAAATAAACTTGTAAAATACAAATGTCATCAATCCTTACATCAAATAAAATATTGGACTATGCTTTAACATGAACCTCATTTTTGTATTTAAATTAAAATAGTAATAATCAATAGATTACTGTGGGGCTGGTATGTGTGTTTGTGTGTGATTTAAGTATTTAGTACTTTAATCTGGTAAGTATGCATTAAATTAAATTTGACCCTGGACCACAAGACCATAAGTATTGATTTTTAAAACTAAGATATATGCATCATCTGAAAGCTGAATAAATAAGCTTTCCATTGATATTTGGACAATAATTGGTCGAGATACAACTACATGTATTTGAATATCTGGAATCTGAGGGTGCAAAAAAATCAATCACTTTTAAAGTTGTCCAAATTACGTTCTTATGCACATATAATCAAAAATTAAATTTTGATGTATTAAGAGTAGAACATTTACAAATTGCTTTTATGGAACATGATCTTGACTTAAAATCCTAATAATTTTTGGCATAAAAAATGTTTTGATCATTTTGACCCATAAAATGTATTTTTGGCTAGTGCTACAAATAAACCTCAGCGACTTAAGACTGGTTTAATGCTCGAGGGTCACAAATGTGATCAATTTGTATTGTCATTTTTCAAAAACAACAGTTTCCATAAGCAGCAAAACTGCTTTCAATATTGATATTATGTTTTTTGTTCAGAAAATCAGTATAGTATAATGATTTCTGAAGGATCACTGATGATGCTGTAAATTCTGCTTTGCATCGCAGGAATAAACATATATAAACTAAACATATAAACATATAAAATACTAAAATTAAGATGTACTGATATTTCACAAAATGTTTTTTTGTCAATAAAACACAGGAGTGTTTCAAAGCATCTTAAAACATTTGACTTACACTTACACGTACAAGATATCAGCAGTAGTCAGAATAAGCTTGAGTCAATATAAACCAATTGATAAAGTAATTGCTCTCTGCATGCTTCAGTGCTTATACTGCCATCTGTTTCATATACGCTCTTCATAGTTCTAAATAGACTGACATCTACAAAATTTAAAGAAATACATCAGATCTTCTGTTACTTTCATCAAAAGCCAGGAAATGAGTCTCATTCCTTGTTTCGGCTGACGTTATAATAAACGTTTACACTGTGTGAACTAAATTTTTTGTGGAATATCTGGAGCAGTTTTTTGTGCTTCAAAATGGGTTGTTTTTGTAATGGCTGTACATTGCTAAAACTACATGTGCTGTATAAATTGTGCTTATAAAAAGAAATAAACGGTGCCTCTTATTCTGGTTTAACAACATAAGCAGAGAAATTGAACCTGCACTCGTCTAACATGTTTGGCAAGTCTGCCAGAAGAGTAAAAACTAGTTTTGTTCAAAGAAAAAGGATGCTCTTGTAGGGGTGAACACAGACCATTAGTACTATTATTTTCTTCATGTACTGTTTTCAACATTTCTACCTTTGAAGTCAGAGAGTGGTCTGACTTCTAATGCATTCAAAACTAAGGAGTGTGTTTTTGGGAGGGTGGGTTTTGGATACAAGACATGTCCAACCTAATGTCATAGCAATTTGAACTATTATATGTTTCGCCAAATTGGTTGCTTATTCATATGATCTTTTTTTATTTTTCTTAAAACATTTTCCCTGTGAGATCACGTTGGTCTGGATTTATGCACAGATATTAGCATTAAATGTTGTGTTGAGATCTACTGTATTAAGGATTCCACTCATCAACTATCTCTTGTTGCGACACACTTCTTATTAATTCACTCTCTGCTTGTATGTTCCATCACCTGTGAGGGTTTGAGAGTTCATATTTCTGAATAAACAAAGTCAATATAAAATGGCATAGGGAGCAAGAGTTCAGTTTCTCTGTAAACATTGGAGAACCCTCAACCTCGTGCACACTAAAAGAACAGAACGTACCTGAAATAGCTTTGATTCAAACCAGAGAAATAACACCAACATTTGTCAGTTTAATCTAATGTAATCTAATCTCCAGTTCATTATTGAAAAAGTATTTTAATGATTAAAACCCAATATTTAAAGGAATAGTTCATGATTATTTACTCACCCCCAGGTCATCCAAGATGGTCATCAGAGCCGATTTAGAGAAGTTTAGCATTACATCATTTGCTCACCAATAGATGCTCTGCCGTGAATGTGTGCCGTCACAATAAGAGTCCAAATAGCTGACAAAATTAGCCATGATTTTTTACTTAAAGCCATCTAAAATATGTCAAATAATGATTTTAAATCAAGCACAGCTTACTAGCTTAGATGGACTTTTATTGTGGATTATTATTTTGGTCAGAAACAATGTTTGAAGTTTAATGATGGATTAGTTTATTCAGCTTTTCTCTTCACAATATATTGACTGATGAGTCATGTGGATTATTGTGATGTTTATATCAGTTTTTTATGCTAAAACAGACTATAAAATGAAAATGCAAGACATTGTGCAAAAACCACATTGATCAGTAAATGTACACAAACCTCACTGCGCTGTTGGGGTCGTTTCAGTTGCGTTAGGCAATCTTATCAAGAAAAAACATTTGCATATGATATTAACACATGATTAAATAAAGAGACATCATTATCGCTGATAAAGGCACTCGAGTTATGAAGTGCCGTTTGGGCTGTTTAGTCTCTCTGTGCACTGAGACAAGAGTCCTTTCTCATGGAAATCAGCCGTGTCTCCACTTCCTCCGTGGGTCATCCACCTCCAAATGTCCTCTCCCTGCTTTTCATCAAAAACACGAATTTAACCCTGGCTCCATTACAGACTCAATGCTTCAGAAATGGCACACAAGCTTTGTGGGATGTGTGGAACACGAGTCTATACTCTTAAAATTAAAGGTCCTGATTGAAACCAAAAGGGTTTTTTATGATGCCACAGAAGAAGTTTTGGATGAGGGGTTCTTCTATGCATCTGAGGAACTGAGGAAGGCATTATCAAGAACAGCTTTATCTCAGAAGACTCCAAAACTGGTTATTAAAAAAAGAAAGAAAGCGTAATTAAAAAAAAAAAAACATTTGAACTAGAATGCACTACAAGTCATGTGTAGAAGAATGATTTTGATCTTAAAAGAGACCTATATAAATAAAAAGTGTGTACTTTTAAGACCACAATGCTTTATAACAATTATACTTTTCCAGCGTCCCTTGTTTAGTTTATCTTATTTGTGCATGTCCAAGACCTTTCTAGCGATCGTCACCTCCCTTTGACGCAAAATAAGTCTTCTGCATTCATGGTTGTTTGCTCTTAGACGGGACTTCGTAAAACCTGCGTCCTATTAGCCAATCATAACGTCACCTGTCTGCAGTCTACATACTGATCAAGTGCATAAAGTCACGGACTCCCCAAACAGCGATCATTTGAACTTCAGCTGCTTCCTCTAGCAATGTGAGCAAAATATTAAAGAGGAGTGCTATTCGTCATTGTGCGTTTTAAAGCAATCTGACTAATACATTTATTTGTTTTATCGATTTTAAGCGTCGGAAGGAAGCTGTCACCTCCCTGTTGCTTTGCTATAAAGCCGCGAGCGCGAGGCAGTGAAGAACTGTGTTTGTTATACGTGGAGGAAACCGTTCACGCACAGCTGACTGAACACCGTGCAATTCAACGTTTAGCTTGCGGTTTATACTTTAACGAGCTTTGGGGAAAGAAAAAGGGAAGTTACCGGGTGCAACATGAAATTTCTTTTACCGGCTGTAGTGCTTTTTCTTGTTTTGTGCCAAGTTTTTGGAGAAGAATTGGGTCCAAAAGAAGACCTTGATTACTGGACGGGCAGCAATCAGGTTCAGGTGAGTTTGTCATCTTTTATTGTTACGTAAACATGTCTTTTAGACAAAATAAAATGCACTGCAACAGTTTAACAGATTTAGAGCTGGTTTTAAGGACCTTTCAATAGTACGCATGCCAAAATAAAAATCGCTTTATTTATTTATTTGATCAAGTAGTCTTATTACATTCACTACATTTAATATACATTGATAATTGCAAAACAACAACAATAATAACAATAATTGCATTTATAATAATATAACTTCTTTTTCTATAACGCTGTGTAACTAGACTGTTTAACAAGTGACGTCGATGTAAAGAAGAATGTTTTTAATCTTAAGAGACAAAAAGTGAGTACTTTTAGGAACGCAGTAGCAAAAAACCTTTAATAATCATTAATAATAGCAAAACAGTTAGCTAGTTCTATTCTATACAATGTAATTTCATTATGCTATTTTTATTAAATTTCAGCTTTACAGTTTATAACTGACGTGTGCATATTACATTGTAATTACTATTTAATTATTGTATAATACTTATGCACAACACTATATAGCCATGAATTGGTTGTGCATATCATTTTACATTGTTTTAAGGATTTGACATATTGAGGAGGACCAAATCCGAAAATTTAGCAATCAACCAATAAAAAAATCAATTATGTATATATATTTGTATATATATATGTGTGTATGTGTATTTTTGTTTTTGTGGCAGAGATACCACATAGCAGTAACAGTCCTAATTATAGTATCATGTAATATGATGTTTTAATTAGATTTCACATTGTTATTATTCAGGGTCTCCAGCACAATAGGCACAGGTCAGGTCGCTGTCCAGTGCTGAATTAGTCTATGCTATTACTGCTTGTTAGAATGGAGCGCACGTTTCCCATTTGACATTGAGGGTTGGAAGACAGCCAAGCACTTATGTCTTTCATGTTTTTGTGCTTATAATCTTTATCTTTGGAAGTGCTGTATCTTGTAGAGTATTTCTGTGCTCAAAAAAGAGGGGAAAACTAATAAAATAAGGTGAATTCTGTATCAGGATGAGTTATAACTTATTGTTTCTATGTAATAGTATAGCAGTAATCTTCTAGATTGAGGGGCATCTGTCTGTTGGGGGTCTGATGTTCAATTATCAAATTATCTTTAGCAGGATGAGTGGCTGCAGGCGGATCCCTTTAGAGAGATACTAAGACGTATGACGAGGAAACCCCGACCTCATCAGTTCATTGGTCTGATGGGAAAACGGTCCTCTGGTATGACCACATTTCGATATCTCACCTAGTTTGACACTAAAAATTCAAATCAGATTTTGAGATGTTTTTTACTAGAACACAGCAAATTATAAAAATGATTGTGTCCTATAACCTTTCCTTCTTCCACCCCCACAGCAAATGCACAGATTACACGAAAAAGTAAGTGATCTCCACATAAGAACACTACTGTGTACAATGTAAATATTATTTGGTAAATGCTTGCATTTGCATAAAACCTGAAGCATCTCTTAAAGAGATATTTACAATTGCACAAAGACATTTCCAGAAATTTGTTTTTCCTCGAATATTAAGAAAAGCTAAAGTTTTTATTAAAACACATTAAGCTTTACAAAGCCTTGATCTTTGCAGGTGTTTCTTGCATCTTCAAGGTCGTCATTTTTACTGAAGAATAAAGCAATTTTATAGAAATAAATCAATTTATGCCTTCAACAGTGTATATATACATACCTATGTCTATTCATCTCTCCCTCTACATATAGCATTTTATAATCTATATATATTTATTTTTTTTCCACGTTGTCTTTTAGGGCATAAAATCAATTCTTTTGTGGGGCTGATGGGTAAAAGGAGCCAAGAGGAGCCAGGTAAGAACTGGAAAAGCTCTATATTTAGGATATCTAGGTTTAGGATAGTTGCCTAAAATAACAATTGTGATAATATAACTAGTAATGATTTAAAATTGTGTTATGATGAGCTGTTTGTGATCTTAACCTTCTTTCTTCACAGAATCGTATGAGTGGGGAACAGTACAGATCTACGACAAAAGGCGTTAACAGATAAAACAGATCGTCGTCTCATCCGCTTCCTAAAGGATCATTTCATTCTGTGATGTTCATTGATTTATTTTTTTTTATTCAGGCCCGGAAAAAAAAATTATTTCACATTGTTGTAATACAGCAGACTCACACCTGTGCCAGTTCATTTATGTCATTTAAAAAGGATCAAGCATTTCAATACGGTCTAGCTGTGATCAAACATGTTTCTGTCACAACATCTCTCCCGGTGTTGTGGAGCGTTAAAGCAAAGCGTCGTCCTTTACTCAGAGATTTGTGCTCAATACATGGTGCCTCATAGTGTTTTCACCATGACTGATGATGTTGTATAATAACGCCAGGCCGGGTGTGATGTCATGTGCCGTCACTGCTATGAGCTGTGTGATTGTAGCTTGATATTAAAATTATTTTCTTTATTGGTGGAACTTTTAATTTCTTTGTTGTTGTATCGTTGAATAAGTGGCGCATGGCGCTCTTACTCCACCTACAGGCCATTAGGAGTATTTCAACAGCAACAAGTTTCCTTTGGAAGGTGGCTTAGAGAGGGGGAAAAAAACCACACACACACAAAAGGACACATCAAGACTGTTGTTCTGGTGAAAGGCTTTATCAGTATCAGTATCAGTACTCATTCAATTCTCAATTACTTGAAGATTTCATTTTATCAGAATATGAAGTTACATTCAAACTACATGCACAGTTCTTTACCAAAGCACATAGTACAGTTTTTAGAAAAAAAAAAAACAGATTAACATGGAGCACAATGTTCAAACAGAAGTATAATCCTCAACTTTAGTTTAATATTTTAATACCCACCGTTTAAAGTTAAACGGTGAACTGTAACAAGTGCAATTCATTCAACCCTGGGGCTTACGATAAAAAAAAATTTGGTCTGGGTTTGGAATAAATATAACTGCTTAAAGCATTTCAACTAGCCTACCAATTGGCCACTAATCAATTAGCAGACTATAGACACAAATACAACCATTAAAGTGTCAGGCAGTCCTGAAGGAACATGGGATAAGTTTTCCAGTGCAGATATTATTACTGTTGGTTATAATAAGTTAGCTGAATATATAAATAATTAATTACTGGACCTAAAATAATATACAGTACCATTCAGAAGTTATTTAAAGTCAGAAAGACTTTTTACATTTTTATTTTTTATTTTTGCAGTACCGAGTTTAACATTGTTACTGCATGTTTTACATACATGCCGTTTTTTTAACTTTCCACTCGCAGAAGAACCCAAAAATGTGTTATTAACATCGATTAGAAATAATTCAGCATATTGGGACTCATTTCTGAAGGAATGATGCTAAAATTTTTTTTTTGCAAAATGCATTCAAATAAATGTAAAATTTAAATAACAAAAATCATTGTAAACAATTTTACAGCATTACTGTTACTATTGCGTTTTTGATTAAATAAATGCAGCGTAGTGAGATTTATATTAGGACTTCTTCAAAAACACACATTCACAAACAAAAAGAAATCTACTGACCCCCAACCTTTGAACGGCAGTGTATATATTGCTTGTTACAAATGTAAAAAGATAACTGAATATGGAATCACACTATTTTCTGTGCCTTTGAGTTAAACTGTTAAGATATCATAGTTTTAGTTTAGTTTTTTTTATTAATTACAAGAAATAGTTGTGTACTAGTCTGTGAAATTTTGCAATTTAAGGGATTCTTTTAACCAACAAGCTATGCTAACTGATGTTTTGGTTTGTTTACAGCTACATTTAACCTCCAAGAAACATGAGTGTACTGAATGGTACTGTAATGGTGTACTGATGAGGAGATGCCTTTTCTTTTGAAAATTACAGCTTTAGCTTGATATCTGTTACTTCCCTTAGATCTATTGGTTTTTTTTCTGTGCTGGGATAAGCACTATCACATAAGCTTTTAAGAGGCTTGTTATCTTGAAAAGAGGAAGACACTCCCACTTCGTCAGGCTTGTAGAAGGACAGGGTTCTTGCCGAGGGGTCCGTAGCCTTGATCCAGCGGGGCATCCAGTAATGCGGCGTCCACTCGCTACGGCCAGGGTAATGCTTTTCAAAGATCTGCCTCATGAAGAAGCCCTCTTTGGTTGTAGGAGGATTGAAAGGAAACCGGTTGGGGGAATTCTCCAACTGAGAGTCATTCACCTGAAGGAGAAAAGTAAAGATAAAGGACGAGAAAACCAGGGAGAGGTTTTAAAAAGCCGTGTTTCATGAGCAGTACCTCAGACTCGATGTGCTCCTGCAGACTGGTGTACCAGGATTTTTTCATTGATGTCATTCCATCACTAAAGGCCTCCTTCCTTCTCCAGAGTATCTCATCAGGGATGAGGTCCAACCCTTTAAACGATTCTCTCAAGAGATGCTTCTCCACACCATCCTGCGTCCATCAAACTAATAAGTTATTCAGTCGGGTTAAAGAAATCACTAATGTGAGTGTTGAAAATGAAAGTGAAAATATAATGAAAAAATATTGCTCATATTAAACCCTACTGTATTATACTTAATACACCAAATTTTAAAGCCTCTACATAAATATTACCAAAACCTACCACATGCCTTCTGCTGATTGACTTTTTCTTGCAAGCATGTAAAAAGTATTTTAGTAGAACTAAAATAAAATAAATAAAATTCAACTTCAGGTCATGTTTCCAGTGTTGTTTTTTGCTGTGAAATATTTACAGATTTAAACTTGAAAGCAAGAAGAACTACAAATATTTCAAGATGACACTTACTGAACTGAAGCAGCTTATTAAATTTAAACACTGCAAAGATCAAATATAATCAACAAATATAGAACAAAAAGAGCTTTGACCATAAAACTAAGCAATTAAATTACTATTATATGATTAATTGCATAAAAAATAAAAGGTTTAGTTTGCATAATGCTCTATTCATTGTATAGTTATTATGTATACAAATACACAAAGTATATATTTTGAAAATATTTACGTCTATTTATATTCACATAATTTTACACCTACATATACCTATACCTACAGTACACGTGCATATATTTTGTAAATAAAACCTTTTATTTTCGACGCAATATTTTGTCAGTACGATTTAAATATCTTAAAAATATAAAATACTGCTTCACTTCCATTTTAAGGGTTTGTTGAATCCCCAACTGCAAGCATTAAATGAGGACTGGGAAGAGCAGCTGCAAGAACTGACATGAGCACTGATAAATCACTGAAGCTAAGGTTTTAGGAAGCCCACCTTAGGAACTCTCATCTCTTCAGGCAGAGAGAGGTAGTATGCGGTGAACCTATGGTCCAGGAAAGGCACTCTCAACTCCAGTCTAATGAACACACAAAAAACCCCACACACATACTGTAAAAAGAAAACGACCAATTAGCAGTTTTGTGTGGGAAGAGAAGAGAAGGGACATGTAGTCGTACCCGTGTGCGGCTGTGGTTCTGTCTGCTCTCAGCACGTCAAACAGGTAAAGCTCTTCCAGCAGACGCACACTTTCCTCTGCAGCTTCTTTAGGTGATGGCGCCTGATTCAACAAATGTTCAGACAGACAAATGTTCAGGTAAAAGCATTTTTACATTTATAAGTTAATATTTTAGATGTAATTACACATTTGTAATAAAGGTGAAGGTACAAGTTTCAATTGAATAGACAAAGTATATTTTAGAAGTATTTATGAAATTGCAAATACACATGTACTTTTTTCAACTAAAATACATTCTCATGAATTGCCCCAAAACATCACATTCAGTTCACACCCAAGTACTATTTAAGCTTATCTTACAACATGTACCTTATGAAAGTAGATGTATCCTTGAGTCAATTCATCTGCACCTTCACCTGAGAAAATCACAACGCTGTCTGTCTTCTCACGGATGTACTTTGATATCAGGTACATTCCTGCAGACAAACACAAACAGTCCACATTCCACCTTTTTTTTTTGCATGACACTGCTGTCATCTAGTGGCTACGAATTCTCTCATGACATTGCTTAGTCAAGCATGGCTCCGGTTGCTTTGCTCAAACTAGAAAAATCTTTAGTGGGTGGCAGCCCTGCTAAACACCTTCTAAACATCGGTGTTTAAAGCATTATACATGTTTGCATTCTGCTTTTAGAACTGCGCGTCACGGAGAGATGATATCATAAAAAAAATAAATAAATAAATAAAAAAAAAGTCATTTGAAATAAAATTGATATCCAATCTGCAGATATTTTTAATCCTGGGGTGCGTTTCCCAAAAGCATGGTTAGCCTACTATGGTTGCAAGTTCTGTCGTTACCAGCATAATTCTAAGTATTTATTTTATTTTTAATATTTATTTTGTGTACAAATCACAATATTAAAAAAAATAAAATAAAATTGTTGCATCAATAAAGGAGACTATTGGATTATACTTTCTAAAGAGCGCATCAAAGAAATAGTTTACTTGTTGCTTTTTTTTTTTTTTTAGCTTTGTTGATTTATTATTGGTTTATAAATATATATTTTGCATATGGGTGTATTTAGGCTATTGTTTTTCTCTGTTGGCACAAGCTCTGCGTGTGTTGTAAATCCTCACATTCTAATGTCTATGCTGCTTTTTGCTCGTAGAAAATTAATACCTAGGAGCAAATTTAGGTATTTTAATGGGTCACAGCCATGTATCAATTCAAAGTCAATTTAATTGTAACTGAACAATCTTTGACGGTTAATAGCTAATGACTAACGACCGTCGGTTGTTGGTTATGAGAAATAAAATAACCAAAATCAACATTATATTTGTATTAATACAATCTAATAAAAATTAATCAGCATAAAAAATAGAAAAATTATAATAATAATAATATATAATAACAACTGCACCTGCTTATGAATAGCCTGTCTGGTGATGAAGTATCTAAATAGTCTATAACAAAGTATGAAAACTCATTAAACTTGTTAACCTAGTTTTTATGTAGGCCTATAGTCTACAAATGTATGTTTTTCTTTTTTTTTTAACTGATGAAGAACAGCCTATTAGAATTGAACATACATTACAGACACCAATGTGTGTGTGTATGCATGCATATGCAAAAGCTTGATAACTGGGGTTATTTGGCTTAATTAGATTTGAATTGTAATTAGAATGAGCAACAAGAGCCATGCTTGACCAAAAAGAAATTCATTACACACACACACACACACACACACACCATTTATTTCTTTTGCTGTTCCAAGCAGTTAAAAGCAGCCTTTTTTATATCAGTTAAGGGAAAGTACACCATGAGAAAGTGAGCAGTGAAAACAAATGGTCAGTTGTTTTGTACTGAATCTTTTGTCCTGCTAACCAACTATCTATTTAAGCAGTGTACTGCTGATGATGCAGTTTTCAAGTTTCCATAGTCCAGAGAACCAGAGGAGTAGAGCAGAGGAATGGTGGTAAACTAAACCCAACCAGATGTTGAAATTATCTATCTATCTATCTATCTATCTAGACACACACACATTTACACCAGCGCACATTGCTAGTCTTTATTGTGAATAATTAAAAAAAGTTAATCTGCTGAATATATTAAAACAACAACAAAAAAAAATGTTAGGGTAAAAATGCATTCTTATACCTTTATGTGTGCTGTCACACTCATTTGTTCTGAAGCCGCTCACAAAGAGACAGAGTGAGCCTCAACAGAATTACTCTGATAACAAAAATACACTATCAAATATCAAATCACCATTTACACTGAATGTAGCTAAATAATTATTTTTTACTGACATATGGCCCGACAAGATCTCTTGTGAGTGCAGCTCACTGCTGTTCTACTAACGTCCTCGTCACTTTGCTACTGTTTTGGCACAACTGGTGACCAAGTGAAGCTGAAGTGCGTGTCTGAAAAGTCTCTCATTTGATGGGGTCATAATTAAATTAATAAAAAGCAATTATTTAGCAGCTATGAGAGAAACCAGCCACGCTCCTGTATTAAATATTTAATGTACCCCCCCATTTAACTTGATGAACTTGTGTACTTACCGACAGAGGCACGCACAGTGGTGATGTCAAAACTCTCCAAGTGAATAATGACTTCCTCCAGCGCACGGATCCCCTCCTCAGGAGTGAAGTTCACTACATGGTGTTCACTACCAATGTGTTTTGCCACCTGCCACACAACACTAGGTGTAAGATCTGCGTTGGTTCATATAATATAATATTATATATATATACACATATACACACACACACAGTGATTAATTTATGATACTGAACACGATATTACGTAGCTTGTCAGTGATCTATGTCTCTGTGTACTAACTGACACTCCGTTTTAAAAAAAGGTGATTTACCGCTAATCAAGGAACTGTCTTGGCTGACAAGATGCACATGACTGTAGTGAGATAAAACCGCCCTGCCCTAGTATATAAATGCATACATACTTCCTGTCATGCTGAAACCACCAAATTTCACATATTTAATGACAATTGTGAAGAATGTTATGGGGTTTGCATACAAAGCATGGGACGCAATGTTTCTGATATTCAAAATCTGTTTATTCTATTCATTTTAAATTATTGTTAGCGAAGTGGATTGAAAACCATATAAAAAACTTATGAAAAACAGTTCTTCATTATTATTGGTGATACAGCATTTGAGGCATTTCAATCAAACATCTCATCTCACAAAAAATACGTTAGACTATGTCTCTAATGGTTTAAAGTAATCCTTTATGGATGATGAAAGGTTCGTATTTCAGTTTTTTGAAACTCATTTCAATGATTCAGAGTTTTTTTCAAAAATCTACTTTAAAATTTCCCAATACTCACAAAAAGCTTCCAGTGTTCAGGCTACGGAGTTGTAAAGCGCATTCAAAATGCTTCATGCACAGTGTGACTGACCTTACGAGCAGCAACAACATCTGGGCTGTCTTCTGCACCAATGGAAAATGTCTGAATGGGATACTCGAGCTTCTCTTGTTCGGCCAATTTCACAAGTGTAGCAGCAACTAGACTTGAATCGAGACCACCTGAGAGAAAACAAAAAACAAAAAACAAAAAAACACGAACAGGCTGAACGTGAGAAAATCCAGAGAAACTAAACCAGTAAACCACAGCAAATAACTAAATGAGCACAAGCACCTGAGAGCAGGCAACCGATTCTTCTGTGAGCCATCAAACGTTTCTTTACTGCACTTTCAAACAGGATCCTAATGTTTCTCTTGACCGTCTCCAGTTCAAAACCTGATGAAAAGAAAAATTCATATCTCTTTAGTTTAGACTCACAGTAGAGTAAATAGTGGTGTAAGCAGATGCATGCTTCCAGGAGCAACATCCTCATTTATCTACTCCACAGACAATTTTTTCCCCATGCTTATCTGCATTTAGTAGATTAGAACTGGCAATAATAATTTACATTTCATGGAAGCTTACAAAAAAACAAAAAAGCTATATAGTATAACCCCCTATAGCAGTATACTGTATTCATGCTGATAAATTCTCATACATGTAACCACTACAATGCTGAATATGATGGCATCTACCTTTGCCAAGGCCCTCCAGCTTGTTATAGGTGGCATGTTTGGGTTCTTCTGTGCAGGAGTGGAAGCGATCCCTCCGAACAGACTTCACTTTTCCATCAAGCTTCAAGTCAAACTCCTCAAAGTGCCCCGGTGGGAAGGGAGTTATCTCTACATCAGTGGACATGGAGGTTTTGATGTCTAGCAAACCTGTTTGGATTAAAACAATGCTGTAAAAAAAATCATAGTTTGTAATATTGTGCTCAAAGTGAGCAAAAACACTAGTTTCTGTGATTCTTTATACCTTTGGCCTCAGAACAGACAGCTAGGAAACCGTTGTCAGTGAGCAGTCTGAACAGCGGTCTCACACCATACGTGTCTCTGCCCAAGAAAACCTTCCTGTTAGCCGTGTCCAACAAGATGAAAGCGAATACACCATCCAGCATGGCTGCCATCTTCTTGATGTCAAAGCGATCATACAGGTGCAGAAGGATTTCCCCATCGACTTTAGTCTGACACTCGAACTTAAACTGGTCCTTCAGCTAAAAAGTTAAGATTGGACAAAAGATGTTATGGTAAATCATGAAGGGATATAAGAGATATTAGACATTAAAAGTACAGGGAAGCAAACTGATGTAATGTGCATTATGCAAACAGATTTTAGAAAACAACAAACAAATAACAAAAACCAAAATACCTGTAATTAAAAGCTGTTTTTTAATATTTATTTTTATTTATTTAACACATTATGACAATATTCACAAAATGTCAGGGGCCTATTTCAGAAAGGAGGTTCAAACAACTCGAAGTTTAAACTTGAACTCTCTTGAGTTGCCCAACCTAGAGATTAGAAAAGTTTTGGGTTTCAGAACAGGTGATCTGAGTAAGGTTAATCAACTCGGAGTAGACTAACTCAGAGTTAAGCTTGTAC
>JAUCNO010000353.1:9619741-9649897 GCA_032353835.1 Enteromius viviparus
TCTAGCTCATTCCTAATTGGAGAAATCAGCAATGTTGCAACTGCCACACGTTGCAACTGTCCCCACTCTCCCCTACTCTCTGATTGGTTTGTTTCAGCCTAATGATGGCTTGCTTCACTGATAGTGACAGCTCTTTGGATCACATCTTGAGAGTTGAAAGGAACAGATTCCAAATTCAAATAGCACACTTGAAATTAATTCTGGACCTTTTATCTGCTCATTGTAATTGAACACACCTGGAAATGGAACAGCCGAGAAGCCAATTGTCCCATTACTTTTGGTCCCTTAACAAGTGGGAGGCACATATGCAAACTGCTGTTATTCCTACACTGTTCACCTGATTTGGAATTTGGATTTTGGAAATACCCTCAAACTAAAGCTGAAAATCTGCAGTTAAATCACATCTTGATCATTTAATTTCAGATCCATTGTGGTGGTGTAAAAGAGCCAAAAATGTTAGATGTGTTGATGTCCCAATATTTATGGACCTGACTGTAAATGCTTTAACTTCTGCCATTTATTTATTGTGATATCAGATAGATTATTTTTTTCTTTCAACATTCGTTTCTCATTTGACTGCACAGTGTTTACAGATTTTGATTTTATTTAAACTTTTTCTTCTTTTTACATTAATGTGCATGTTGTCCGTGCCTCCAAACGTTCTCATTCATTTTGCTAAGTGTTCTATGTTTCATAATTATCAATAATTAGCCTATTTGTTCCATGGTTCCACATCTATTAAACGGTGGGAAAATTTCCTTACGATCACAACCCTAGTGGGCAGGCAATATGCTACTATTTTATTTTGACGTCAACATCAAACCAACTGGGACTTGTTTTAAAAAATGACTCGTTTCAATGATTTAGCATCAACTCTCTTGTGAAAGTCTATTTATGGTGTAGGGCAGGGGTCATCAAACTTGATCCAGCAGGGCCGGTGTTCGGCAGAGTTTAGCTCCAACTTGCTTCAACACACATGCCTGGAAGTTTCAAATATACCTAGTAAGCCCTTTGCTGCGTCCAAAATCACATACTGCTTAAGTAGGTACTACATTTAAAATTGAACGTACTACCTGACTGTTAAAAAGTAGGTTCTATATAGTATGAATGTGGGTAGTATGAATGGAATTCAGATGTACCACATCTGCAATATTGATGTTGTCATGTCATGCGTCCTCACAACAGCGTGAAATTTTAAACTTACAGTAAGTCATCTGTTTTTTCGGACCCAGCACTTGATTTGGAGCTAAACTCTGCAGGGACACCGGCCCTCCAGGACCGAACTTGGTGACCCCTGGTGTAGGGGGTGGGTACTTCAGATTCTAGAGAGCACTTGATTGGTCAGAAGATTTGATGAGAAGCTGAAGAACGAGGTGATATCAAAAATCTATCAACAGAACTGCAAGTTTTGAATGCCTACCGTGGAAATTGGAATACAAGCACAACTTTTCACCCCACAACTACTTTATACAGAATATCATGGACATAATTTAAAAATATTTTTTTTTTCTTTCATACTTTGTTTAAGGAAGGTATTGTTTTAGTAAGACTGTTAATTACATCTTGTCGTATACTGAATTTCATCAGAAATTTCAATTACCTGAGAAACCAAGAGAATTTGCTATTGTTTTGATGCAATTCCTAAGAGTGTGATGTTACTTTTGAAAAAATAACTCAGGAGAGATCAACCTGGTTAATCCTTGAGGAAAAATTTGCATTGACGGTGTTGATGTTTTAAGACAACATCATAGTAATAAGATAATAAGAAATGCTCTTTGTTCTGTGTCCTTACCTGCAGCAAGATTTTTTTGGTCTGTATTTGGTAATCTCTTTTGGGTTAAAGCATAGAAACTACCAAATAAGTTTTGTATCAATAACAAAATTAAGGAAGTGCCTCACAAAATACTTCATAGGGCCGGTTTTCCCAGATAGGGATTAGATTAAGCCAGGACTACACCTTCGAAATTTAAATTTCTAGAAACATGTCTTACGAAAATGCATTATCTGTGAGCAGTTTAAGACCAAACAATGAAAATAATGTATTTTAAGATATCTCAGTGCAAGCTTTTTCCAGTTTAGACCGCTCTTAACATTTATTTAAATCTAGGACTAGTCTTAAACCCTGTTTGGGAAACTGCCCCATAGGGTTTACCCTGCTAAGCATGTTTTAGAAAGATTTAATCTTAACATTTTGTATACTTGTGTATTGGTTAAAGGTAACCATTTTGCATCTTTCTTTTCATTGTATTTACTCAAGATTATTTTGGAAAGATTTGAAAGTCTATATTAACAGAAAAATGAAATTTATGATAGAAACGTGTATAACGTGTACTGCTTATTTTGCCAGGTAAACACCACATAGCCTTCATAAGAAAAAGTAGGCTCAATGTAAAGCAAATTTTGCACATTTTATAAATATGTAATTTGTAAATCTCCTACAGCAAACAAGAAATAAAAAAGCTTTTATTTTTCATGACTACAAAATTTGATCTTTTGAATAGAAAATCCCTCGTTCTGTGGCATTGAATAAATAAAGTGAATTTTGTCACTGTTTTTGAGAACACTGGGTTATAGATAACCTTAGGACAAACATATTGATACTAACTAAGATTAAATAAATAGTGTTAAATACTTTATTTTGCCAACAAGTCGCATTCACGCTAGCGTTAGCAGCAGCCTCAGTTGCATCAGCATCCGTGCTTAATGTCTTTATAGGTCGTTTCCTGTAAATGACATGTACATTTATCCTGCAAATAATACAGGCTGTCTGACTGGTAAAACATGTCCTAACAGCACATGGCTGGCTTGAACACGAAAGCAGGAACCTAATAACTTAACGTTACCTTACTTGCCCAGTAACCTTACAGCATTACTGGATTTTTGCAAATGTATCTTACAGGGTAACATATGCAATGCTGTTCCTTTATTACATTAACGTAAATTACACTTACAGTTACGCATAGCAGGAAGAATTCCTTTGATTTGACATTTGGATAGATAACGTTAACTAGTATGCATCTCCTGATGCATGTTCTAATCACATATATAAAGCAAAAACCGACATTTCACGTAATTAGTAATAACGTTACCTGTAAAAGATGCCTGATTTGGTCTATACTGTTTGGGATCGGAGAGTTACCCTTCCTTTGACGAGGAGGTTCCGCTGATGAAATACACGTGTGAAGTTTCATCGGTTTATTCTTCATCTTTCTTCTTCTTTAGGTTTATTGGCGGGTGGCAAACCAACACTTCCGCCACCTACTGACGTTTCGCCATTTCAATTAGATCCTGAAATCCATTTTTCCTTATTTCGAGTTTGTTCAACATTAGTGTTCATATAGCCCACTTTTTTCCCTATTATGTTATGTTTCCCTATTAAGAGAGCTATTTAAATTTGAGTAGCCTAACAATATTCTGTTAAGGATTACGTTTTCTCCTAACAACAGGCAGCATTGAACAGCATTTCCCTTGTCTAGGCCAAATTTTTTTATATTATCTACTGGTCATGGACCACCCACCCATACAAAATTATTCATATTATTATTATTAATTAACAGTGTAAAAAAAATGGCACAAAAATTGTTTTGGTGGTTGTAATTAAAAAAATAATTCAAGTCAATTGAAAGATGTAGACATCATTGAATGTATTTTCAGCAAAAACGTTCCATTTCACGTTGACTGATTGTCTGATTAAGTGATTTCCTGTATCTTTACTGATGCATTTATGCCATTTAAGTTGTTAAACTGTTCTACAAAGATGTTCAACTGACCAATGTAGTCACTTTATGATAGGCTACATTTGGAAATTTATTACAAATAGACAATCATTAGTCACAATTATGTAACAATTAGCATAACACATCTGTCCATGGACATTTAAGTAAAAAAGGAAATAGTCCATGACAAACAATGTTTGTTGTGGCGATTGTTTGGCTGAAGAGTGGGGCACTGAATGCTACATAATAACCCTTTACACAGTCCATTACACTGGTTACGTGAATTCATTACAGATTCATCCTCAGCATGTGCCAGACACCAAATTGTAGATCTTAATAATATAGATCAGTGCTAAATAGCACAAGTGAAAGTAGTGCAAATAGATCTCAAGCACTGGAAGAAAAGACTGAGGGCAAAAAAATTATAAAGCTGTAAAACTATGTACAAGTAGGAGTAAAAATCATAGAAACGTTTCAACTAATGTTCAGACATTTCCCGAACATGCTTTCCCATTTATAAGAAACAATGTCAAACTTCCTGGAGAGGCACTTCAGGAAAAAACAAACAAACAAGTCATTTAAAACTAAGCTTCTGTTTGTTATAAAACTAGCTGCCATTAGACTGCCTACTAAAATAACAGTTGGCTTCGATCAGGATTCATTGAATAAGTTGCAGATAAAGTGACTGAAATGTTTGTGTTAGCAATCCTGGGTGTTTGCATCTGAAAGCAGGCAGCACTGCTGATGTTGGAGAACCCTGGTCTTGATTGGTGCTTCATAAAGTCTCATTTACTGCTCAGACTGAGGTTTAAAGAAATCATCTGTCCTAAATACACCGGGAAGCTCTTGATGTTTTTGTGATTGCCTTCTTGGGCTAGCAGTTTTCTGCAATGAAAAAAAAAAGGTAAGTAAACATTTGTTACCAGTTGTAAAATTTTCAAGTATGTACTTGAATATGTTTGTACTTTTTATAAATAATACATATATATAAAGAGCTCACATTTAAAAAACCTGGTACGGCCATTGTGCGAAAGAATTTCTTGAAGGTGCCAGGTAGGGTCCCAACTTCCCCTTCGACTTGAGTTACTTGCTCCTCCATTGCACTGACATTGGCTCCGACCATTTTGACAAAGGCCTGAGAATTAGACCGTACACTTGAAACAACAACCACCACAATGACAAACTTGTCCATTCATCAACATGGTTTACTGAGAGCATTTAAACTTCTTACCTCCAATTTGTCAATTTTTCGGTAAATCTCTCTCATCTCTTCAGATTTTCTTTGTATCTGTGGTAGGTTGTCATTGACGACCTGTGAGGTGTCGTTTCGAATCTATCAAAGCAAAAAATAATTATTTTTTTTTTTGTTAATGTCCTTGAAGGTTTGTCAGCCTTTGGTCAAAGTGGTTATTAAAAAGAAAACAATTTTATTTCTTTCTTTGGGGGGGGGGAGTTAAACAGTCGAGTTTACTGTGTACGAATCCATTCAGCCGATCTCTGGGTCTGGTGGTAGCACTTTTAGCTGCATCTTAGCATAGATCATTGAATCTGATTAGACCATTAGCATTTTGCTCGCATAATTAAAAAAACAAAACAAAACTGTATTTTCTCATATTGGACTGGGTTTATTTACCACAATTGTTTATTAACAATTTAAATGAGCTTTTATTTTCAGATTTCCAGCTAATTTTGTTTGCTAATTTTGCAATATATTTTTTTCTTTGATTTGTTTCTACTCGTCTCCGCTATAATTTGTCTTTATTTAGTTTTAGTAAGTATTTTTGCCCTTAACTTAAACCCATTTTAAACCTATTTTAATTTAACCGATGACAAATGATTTTAAATAATGTTTCAGTTATAAAACTGCTTAGTGGTTACAAGCTGAATTGAAACATTTGTGTGGCTTTGCGATGAATGCGGTCTTCTCTAATTTATTAAACCAACTTCTAAGAACGGCAAAAAAAATACTGCTCTTACCATATCAAGCATACCAACAAACTCATCCACTCTTGTAAGCATTTCCTCCAGGCTTTTCTCCAAGCACAGGACCTGCAGAGCAAATGCATGACGAACATCAAGAAAAACACATGATATACTCTAAATATAATGCTATTTAAATGACCATAAAGAATTCAAAAAAGCAGTTGTGTGTCAGGAATTTAACATAATTCAGTCAGCGGCACAAAGAACAAGTCAGTCTTTCTTTTTCCTATACCACACTTAGCAAATTAGGCTCGATACAGTTTCTACACTGTGCGCAAACATGAGGAGTACACAGATTTTAGTTGGCCATCAAAAAGTTCTCTCATTCTGACAGCACCCAGTAACTCCCCGATGAGCAAAATATGTAATGCTAAATTTCTCCAAATCTCCTTTTTTCCAGCATCAGTAAAGCAGCATCTGCCCTCCTAGAGAAGTCTGCAGATCACTTTTGCCAGAGTTTCTATGTGATATTATCTGCTTTTTGTTAGAAAACCACTCCCAAGCAAAGTAACAGTGGTTTTAAATGTCTTTATTGTTCTATATTGTATATTGTGGGGGGGTTAACATAACAGCAGAGTAATGGCCAAACCCAGGCTCATGTTCTTCAACAGAGCAGAAGTGCTAAAATCACATGATTTGAATCCATGAACTGAAACAACTGACTTCAATTATCTCTTCTTATTAATAGCTGGAAATGTTCAGGTTCACATACTTTCTCAAACAGACATGGTTTATAAATATAAAGATGTGGTACTATTTGTTGATTCTCTATATCTACATACAGCACTGTATTTCAACAATTAGCATTATAAAAGTATTTGAGGAATCTGATATTATACTTAAAGGGGTAAAAAGTCAGCATTTCTAATGTATTTCAAATAAATAGGGCTTATCCAAATCGACTTATACTGTATTCAATATATATAATTTATCAGTTTATAATTAACATAGTCAAGCAGAATGATACAAATATTGAAACAAATTCTGTGAAATTCTGTTAACTGAAGATGCTTTCAAAAATAGATTTCATTTATTAATTAACTTTAAGTAGCTACATTAATTACTGCAAATTCTAATTCTAATTAGTTTTACCATCATATGTGTTTAAAGCAGCTTTTGCCCCTATGCATTCGTGTATAGTTTTTAGTTAGCTTTGCAGGTAGGTTTCTTGAAGCATCTTAATACGTTGGCACAGTTCTTCTGGATTTAGTCTGTCTCAGTTTGTTCTGTTTCTTCATGTCATTTCAGACAGAATTTAACACACAAATATAATTATATCTGAAATGACATGAAGAAACGGCACAAACTGAGACAGACTAAATCCAGAAGAACTGTGCCAACGTATTAAGATGCTTCAAGATATATATTTACATAATAAACATTATATGAACTATATTATGTGGGCCTATATACAAATACACATATACAATACATATTTAGAAAATATTTACACCAACATTTGTATATATATATATACACATATATATATATATATATATATATATATATATGGGGCAAAAAAGTATTTAGTCAGAAACCAATTGTGCAAGTTCTCCTACTTAAAAAGATGAGAGAGGCCTGTAATTCTGTATATCAATTATAAGAGACAAAATGAGAACAAAGAAAAAAATCCAGAAAATCACATTGAAGGATTTTAATTAATTAATTGGTAAACTCGTGGGTAAAATAAGTATTTGGTCACATGCAAACAAGCAAGATTTCTGGCTCTCACAGACCTTCTTTAAGAGGCTCCTCTCTCCTCCACTCGTTAGGTGTATTAACGGCATCTGTTTGAACTCATTATCAGTATAAAAGACACCTGTCCACAATCTCAAACAGTCACACTCCAAACTCCACTATGGCCAAGACCAAAAAGCTCTCAAATGATACCAGAAACAAAACCATAGACCTGCACCAGACTGGAAATACTGAATCTGCAATAGGCAAGCAGCTTGGTGTGAAGAAGTCAACTATGGGAGTAATTATTAGAAAATAGAAGACATACAACTGATAACTGATAACGTCCCTCGATCTGGGGCTTCACGTAGGATCTCACCCCATGGGGTCAAAGTGAATACTTGATACTTTAGTTTGAATACTGAACTGAATAAATGTTTGTAATCATGTCCCTAAGTCTAATGCGCTCGTACTACAGGTGTGGTCATTTTAGTTTAATTGCAATGAATAGGGTTTATAAATGCACAGCCATGAACTTACTGTATAATTATATTTTACCTAATATTAATATTAAACATTAAATAAATATCATCAATAAATAAAATGGTTTCTTTTTTGAAAAAAAAAAAAAAAATTAAAAATAGTTAATTTTAAGAGACACGTCTTATTTTCTCTAGCATATTTAATATTGCTCTTTAATTAAGCAAATGTTTTATCCGATTACTAGATTCATCAATTACATTTTCAGTAGAATACTTGAAATATTCGATAGCTACAGCCCTAGACTGGGCCATGTATCATGAGATTTTGAGTGAAAACCTCCTTCCATCAGCAAATTCATTGAAGATGAAACATGGCTGGGTCTTTCAGTATGACAATGATCCCAAACACACCACCCGGGCAACGAAGGAGTGGCTTCGTAAGAAGGTCCTGGAGTCGCCCAGTCAGTCTCCAGATTCTCAACCCCAGAGAAAATCTTTGGAGGGAGTTGAAATTTGTGTTGCTCAGCGACAGCCCCAAAACATTTCTGCTCTAGAGGAGATTGTGTACCGAGGTATGGGCCAAAATACCAGCAACAGTGTGTGAACACCTTGTGAAAACTTACAGAAAACCTTTGACTTCTGTCATTGCCAACTAAGGGTATATAACAAAGTATTGAGATCAAATTTTGGTTATTGACCAAATACATATTTTTTACCATAATTTGCAAATACATTCTTTAAAACCTACAATGTGATTTCCTGGATTTTTTTTCTCATTTTGTCTCTCATAGTTGAGGCATACCTATGATCACAATTACAGGCCTCACTCATCTTTTTTAAGTTGGAGAACTTGCAAAATTGGTGGCTGACTAAATACTTTTTTGCCCCATTGTGTATGTATATGTGTGTGTGTATAGGCCCGAAGTTATTCATACCCCTGCCAAATATATATACATATATATATATATACATATACACATATACACATATACATACATATACACATATACATATATATACACATATACATATATATACACATATACATACATATACACATATACATACATATACACATATAGACATATACACACATATAGACATATACATATATACACATATTGGATAGCAATAGCACACTAACAGCATGTTATACTATGCTCAAATCACAGCTGTGCTTATAAACCAAATAACAGCATACTAACTGATGTAATACTATAATATATAATAGCTGTATGATATAACATCATATAACAATATATTTATTTATTTATTTTTATTGATTTGATTTGTGTGTGTATGTGTATAAGGGTGTTTGGGCATTACAATCCATTAAACAGGCACTCAATTCTTGTTTCCTTACCTCTTCTTCCGCGTTGGCTCTGATATAAGCGGAGTAAGTGATGGCGGTGTGTCTCAGGAGCTCGTCGTCTTGTGTTTGCTCCGGCTGGGCTTCTCCCGCCGCGGAGCTCGGGCTCTGGCCCACTGCAGCGCCGAAGCTCGGGCTCTGAGACACGGTGCCGCTGCTCAGGGCCTCGCTCACCATAGACAGGCTGCTGGCGCTCTGGGACACGATGCCGCTGTCCCTGCTCACCTCCGCGCTGGACTCCTCCAGCGGTGACAGCACCGCTGCCGCCCTGTCAAAGCGATGCTCCATGTTGCGCTGTCCACTGCACTGCTCTTGTTTATATGGAAGTGAACGCAGAGCAGTGTGTGCGCATGCGCGGGTTTAACAGCCAGTTAGAGAACAGCTCGGCCACATGCTGGTCATGTGACATCAAGGGGAAAAAACTAGAAAAAAAAACACAGATAGATAGATTATGTAAAAGCATTTTTTATATGTTCTGTAATTGTACAACTATTAATTATGTATATATAAACAATTCGAATTTTTAGGTGTTCCTACATGTGACAATGGACCATCCACATGAAAAAAATACTAGTAATTTATAGTAAATACTATAGTGTTTTTGAGCTATGCTAAAGTTAAATGTACTATACTTTATTTATTATAGTATTTACAACACTTTGTTAATGAATGCTACTTAGTATACTTTAGTTTTTACTACTGTAGTATAGTATAAATAGTTGTAACAAACGTAGTACAGCATTGGGTTAAGTAATTTGTTTATATTACTATAATACTAGTTAATACTAGTTATTATATTACCACAGCACCTATAATTAACAAAAACAAATTGATTTAAGTACTTTACTATAGTGTGGTTAATATATATATATATATATATATATATATTAGTATTTTTACTATGAATTACTAGTTTTTTTAGGATCATTTCTTTTAATTGATGTACTGTATACACCATCTGAAAGCTGCCCAAATAAGCTTCAAATTAAGTCCTCGGCAATGCACATTACTTTTTTATAAAGTTTTTATATATTTATGGTAGGAAATGTATGAAATATCTTAATGGAATATGATCTTATATTAATATAAAATAAATAAAAATGAGTATAAAAATATGCATTTTTGACCCATACAATGTATTGTTGGCTATTGCTACAGATACACCTGTGCTACTTATGAATAGTTTTAAGGTCCAGGGTCACATATAAAATTATTTATTTAAACCTTGTTTGTAAAAAATAGAATAGAATAGTACAGGCTTTTATTCGCGAAGTGTGCACAAAAACAAACCGAATATGTTATTTTTATAGGAGCTCATACAGATACTGGGAAAAGATCTCTGATTGTAAAAAAAAAAAAGTCATGAAAAAAGAACTACAACTAAATGCATTTTATCCATCTCTGAATTTTATTATGCACTTTTTAAAAAACGACTGACATCAGTAAAAACAATATAGACAATATTCACATGTATTCTTTGTGCTGAAAAGGCTTTAAACTATCATTTTACATGTGGTTTGACTGCCTGACTAATATATCCTGCTATGAGGATCATTTAGACACTGAAATTTGTTTAAACCATAAATACGACACTGAAACTGTCCAGACACGACTGACTTAAGACATAATCTGTTGTACCCTTTCTCTTTAGTAATGTGCTTTTTAGCTCGTCTAGTTGGATTTAATTATGTATTGTTAATAGATACACATATAGACGAACTAAGCCATCAACAGTGATACGAATGAAAAAGTATTAATGCAAAACAAAGAATGCGTTTTTCAGCAAAAGGGACGCAGTTCAGGCACTGACCAGCAGATGGCGACTCACAACAAATTTATTTCGACTCGCGCACGCACGTGTTATACCATGCCCTTGCTTTTACCAAAATGAAAATATTTCCAGTGGTCAGATCCAAATACGTCTGTTTGAGTGAAGTATGTCTGAACGAGGGGCAGTAAGGCACAAAAATGGTGGATATGAAGGCAAGTCTTTGTTCAAGAAGATAAAAATGATGCAATCAACCTAAAAGCAAAAGAAGGTACATCCACAGTGGTTTTAAATTATATACATGAAAAATGATTCCACAGACTCTCTCTCTCTATAAACAAAATTACTGGGTATAAACTGTGCGTTTCCACTGTATAAGAGAATGATATAAGACTTTCCATTCAATACCTGAAGTTTGACTGGACTTAAAAGGACAGTTCTAAAAAACAAAACATCTTTTAACCATCCTCAAATGTTCCAAATCTCAAATGTTCTTTGTGTGTTCTTTTTCAAGAATGTGAAGTTATTGGCTACCGACCAACAACTGTTTGGTTCTGTAAAACATCTTCCAACACATGAAAGAAACGTTTGGAACAACCTGAGGGTGAGTAAATAATTTTTTTTAATGATTTTTAATTTGGAGTGGGTCCCATCCCTTTAACTGGCTGCATTAACATAAAAGCCATTAAAGATGGCTACTACGGACTACTATGAGACAGCATTCTGTTCTGTTGTGGAGATTTGAGTGGAGGTCAGAGGTTAGGCTTCATTAACAGTGAGGTGACAGAAAATATGCGTACGGACTAAACAGAGAGAACAACAGACTCGCATTCCGCTGGACTCCTGAAGTCAAAAGGTCTTCAAAAAACATTTGTGTGAAATACCTATATGTGATGACCCATTACACTACACTGCAGTCAAATAAACCATAAACCAAGTCAGTTGAAACACTACCAAACTACCATACTAAGTCCAAAGTCAACATAATAGTTACTGTCTTAGAGCATGTTTTATGATATTATAACTGGGATGATCATCTAAAAAAGTGTTCCGCAATTTCCAAAAAGCCTTTTTTGAATGCTGACACAAGGGATATTCATTTATTTGGAAACCAACATTCTGATGGTATCTGCTAAATAGTGAAAAAAAACATACAGCAGATACATATTTGTCACTAAAAATCATGATAATTAATAATACTACTATTCATTTATTAACATGGATTGGGCAAGGCAAACAAAAGCTTGTGTTTCTGATTAAGTGTGAATTCATTTTGGCATTTGCATAATTCAACTGGCTATTCTATTATTACACAAGGGCAAATTTTTGTTTTCCAATAGAAACTGTAAACAGAAGCAGAACAGTACGCACAGGTCTAACCCCAAATTTCTGGTCCCAAGAGATATTTAGGTAACATGATTAAAATGAACCTTTAAACAAGTACTGAGAAACACTGATAGACAAATATAAAAAAGGTGGCTCCGGTTTGAAAAAGAGACACATATCATTAAATCAGAAACATTTTTGACATTACAACACAGGGCAAGCAAACATTTAAAAGAATAAAATTGCAGATATTGTTTCTGTTAAATTATTCATTTTCCAAAACCCTTAAAGTTTGGTGAGGTTCAAAGTCTAGTCTGATGTCCCAGGCTGAAAGGTAGTGTCTCTGGGGGGGCTGGGTTTTATGTGACTGTATGTATTATAAAGTGATGACTGTGCCGTCCTCCTCCACCCCGCCTCTGGGTAAAACCAGGCTGTGACGGGGGTCTGTCCTCAGACTGCTGAGGATTTTGTGTAGGCTGCCGTTGCTCTCCCGCATAGCGGGGTTGCTGCTGTGGTAGGGGTGGTGTTGGAGGGTAAGGTCCTTGTGCAACTTGTAACTCAAACTATTGTGCACTGTGCCGTTAAAGCTGGGTTGAGAGTGGAAGGAGGCTGTGGACACGGTGGATGGCGGCCTCGTTTGGGTTCGCGTAGGCGGACTGGGAGGGGTCATAGTGGTCGTTTGCGTCTGGGACCGTGATGCAGTTGAAGCCACCGAGGCATTGGAGCGCCGTGATGGCCGCTTCATGTTGCTCTCAATTACGATGTCTGACTCCTCGTCACTCTCTAGATCCTCTGGACTGTAGCCATGGGAGATGGCGGTGGCACCAATGGGAACAGTGATGGCAGGGTATCCCACCGAACCACTGCTGTCGGATGACTGACCCGAGCTGCCTGAGATACGACTGCTGCGCACCACATTGTTACGCTGGTTCACCGGCTTCACGGTCACGATAAGGTTGTGGCTGTTCGCGATCATCATGTCAGTCACCTGGTCCAGTGTTTTTCCTGTCACCTCGATGCCATTGACCTCCAAGACCTCATCATTGACGGCCAGCAGGCCCGTGCTCTCGGCCAGGCCTCCAGGTACCAAACGGGAAATGAAGATACCTGGGACCTTTTCCAAGCCGTGGGGTGTGACACGGACACTGGTTCCATCACGGATGTAGAATCCCAGGGGCTTGTCTGAGCCATGCCGGTAGAGCCGAACTCTCCGGTGAGATTCAGGTAGGATGTCCACGTCAATAATGGACGACACGGGACGGAAATCCTGAGGCATGCCAATGCGGATGTGGGGCCGTTTGCGGTTCAGGTCGTTGCGAAGAGTAACCACCGCCTTCTTTTTTCGGGTCAGAGTGCTGGTGCCGAAGTTGCTGTAGTCAACCTCTTCTGCAAGAGTAAACAAAAAGGACAACTGTTAATACTTTTGCATTTGAAACCTCAAGAAAATACAGAAACATGGTTAAGCTAGAGATTGGATCGGTTAGATAAGCTTCAGCCTTAGTACTGTTAGAAATTAAAGCTTCACATGAAGTTCATAAGGACAAGCATGCAAATCTAATCAGACCTGCCAGACGGTTTATACCCATCAGATGCTCCAAGGATTATGATGTAACATGCTTTTTCTGGCACGTTAACTCAAAACATGAGGCGAAAAATGGACCCTCAACTTAGTGACAGAACACAACAGTCTCTGCTGAAGGTATTCAACAGAAATGAGGGTATCACCTGTTCTGATCTACGCTGTAAGAACTCCATGTTACTAGAACATGCACATTAAGAGATCAAGTGTGATCATATGTCCTACTGAGAGAACACATCTTAAAATATAAATGCATTATTGAAATGTTCCCATAGGGACGAGAACCTGCTTACATTGGTGAGGCTAATGATAAAATATAACTTGAGGAGCACAGAGTGTTTTAATAAGGCTTCCCTTTGAACAAGAACATAACTTGCTTAAAAAGCACCCCCCCCTCTGTGCTGAGTCAGACTATAACAACACCTGGACTGTTCGATGTGGATATATGAGTATAGTTTCCAATGCAAGTTTAACTGACTTCCCAGAATGAGAGAAAAAAAAGGCAAGAAAGGCATTTCTGTTCAATTACTCTCTAAACAATTTTTAAAAACGCTTTTACAAAGCTTCCGAATTTTCCTCAAAGTTGTTCTTACTTTGTCTCTTTGGTGGCCTGATTATTTTGATTGAGTCCAGACAGGCTTTTATTATGTCCTGGAATTTCAGCCACAACTGCAAGTCTCTTGATAGAAAACACATTGAAGCGTTTCTGCTTCTGGCCTTCATTAGGAAGATACTGTTCTCCAAATGTCCACTCTCAACTGTCTTCTTCTGAGAAGAACTTTGAACATCTAATTAAATGTAGAAACTTAGGGACTGGTGAAAGGTGTAATTTGTAAGTTATCAAATAAAAAGTAGATCCTGGAAGCTGGGACTTGGAGTTATGTCAGTGAATATGGTTTTAGGTTAGGCTGGCAGAAACTAGACTCCACTGGATGTTCCATTCTGTCTCCTGGTGACCAGTGCAGGCTGGTATCGGCACAGACCCAGTGTGGATTCTTAAACCTCCAATGGGACTGAAAGTAAGGGCAAGTCACTAAGTCACCAAGCCTAAACTACTCCTGACAGAGTAATCCTCACTGCACTGATGCATGATGGGGGAAAAAAAATCAGCTCAGTGATCAAAGGACAGCTGGCTGTTTCCAGACATTTCCAGGGGAAAGTGAATGGCCCAGTGCCTACCAGACAGAAAACAAAGTCTACAGGTTCAAGAAAGCCAACAATATTGCCCAAGTTGGTTTCATTAAATGACAGTTTTCATAAAAAAGAAAGAATTTGATGAGTCAATAGCTGATGAAAAACATGCCCAAATCATTATTGCATACATTCTTTTATAGAAACAAATTTTGCAAACCACAATCCACAAATCTGTTGTTGAGAGAAAGGCATAGAGTTTGTAGGCAAACAAGGCCTACAAACATTTAACTCTGTCTAGAAAAAGCAGAGAAAGAATTTCTCATATGCAGTCATTCAGAAATAGACAGCACAAATAAATAAAGCAATGTTCCAATGCTGTGCCTGGCACTGCAGTCACCTGACTAGGCTCCATGGGAGAGGCCCAGTCCCTGTGTCAGGGGTCACTGGAGATGTGGTGAGGGAGCCTGGTAGGAATAAACCCTACATTCCACCAAACAGTGCCTCAACTAGGAATGCGGAAGTTGTTTCACAACTTAACCGAGATGACCCACAACATTTTTGAAGCATAATTCATCAGTTGACCTGTAGCAGTACGATCCCCCTCCGTCACCCACGGGTGGGTGTGGGAAAGAGGAGTGGGCGAGGTCTCAGGCCTTTGTTCATCTCGTCCCACCTCTCGTTAACTTGCACACTGAAAAGGACCCTTTTCAAGTTCTGTTGGATGTTTTTTTACAAACGCTCATAAAAGCAGGACTCAAAAGAGTTTTACGACCAATCATTATGGCTACCAACACCGTTTATTTTCCCATTTTCTCCTACATTTCCTACTGTGTGTTCTAGAGAAACTGGCAATACGATCCACTTTCTTATTTCCAAAACACCCAGCCCAAATTCCTGTCTGGGTTCTATTTGTGCTTTCTGGTGAAGAATGCTCTTGGTAGGATCATTACCATTGAACGAAAGACACGCAATTCTGCATGACAATACCTTGCCTGTGAGGCCAACCAGCTCACGATGAGAACACTGCATAGAACCCTGACAAACAGAATGTCGATTTCCATAACATCACTAAACTACCAGAAGTAATTAAGGGAAGTCTAACATGAACGGCATATATTATCAGATTATATACATTTAAGGCAGACACAGGTACTCAAGGGTTCACCACAGTGCAGAATCAGGGGTAATGGCTCTCAGACAGAGCCCCCTGGGAGAGTCCGTCTGTGTTTGCTTTAAACCGTCGAACTCAAATTTCCCTGGATGAATGGAGTGATGGCTTTTGGCTTCTCTCTGTACCCTGAGAGAGATTAAAGGAGGAAGCCCCTCCTTCACGGGTGCACACTCAGCAGAGCTCTCTATGCAGGCTCCTACACCACCCTACAGGTTTTAACTCGTGTTACCCACTGTGCACTGAAATACACATCTGGGAAAAGTTAGCAGGCAGCTGTGAAGGGTGGAGACTGTGACGGGAGATTGAGCTCCCTTGCCATTTTTTTTGCAATGTTGCATAAGGACTGCTTTTAACAGGTAGACAAACTAGAAAGTTATTTTAGACATTCCTCCAAGTCTACCCTGGTAAAGCAGCAATCCAGCTTAAATGTAGGGGTTGTACGTTCACAGTGCAAATCACATGCTTCTCTATGCATCTCTACAGAAAAACATATGCTCAGTGTTTAACCTTGTTCTCCGCCCCCCATATGTTCTGCAAGTGTGGCCAAGTTTAGGACATGACTGCCAAGAGTCCTTTAGGCCCATACACATAACTAAGCATATCCTATCATTACATGACACAATCACTGTGGCTGCTTGTACGTAACGTCCATGGAAATGGAAATAAATGCAATTACTAGTGATTGCATAAAGCTCTGAGGCTGAAAGTAAATGTTTGGTTATGTGTGCAGGGCTAACAAAAAGATGTGGGGAAACTGAGGAAGATAATCAGGAAGCAGAACATGGCTCAGGATGCACTGGTCGCCCTCTTCATGCTATGGTGTGTGCCAGTGGTACATTTATGACCTCATATGCATGAATAAGAGGAAACCGATCAGTCTCAGCCCAGATGAACAAAGACAAAAGATGGCCCAGGTTGAAAAACTGTTTCTGATTCTGTATGAGAAAAATATGCTGTGGTCTCCAGGCCTAGTACAAGGATCAAAGCTGGTGTGACCCTTTAAAGAGACAATTCACCCAAAAAATTATCCCATAATTTACTCACTCTCAATCCATCCGGAGTATGATGTATGACATAGACGTAACAGAAGCCAAAGTGAGAACTGGCGAATATGGAGGAATATTTTAGGATGGTTACAAACTAAAATAACTCAAGTGAGGCATTAATTATCACCTTTGCAACTTCATATGTCGTAACGTGAACACATAAGTTGCAGGAAGTCAGTGATAATAGTTTATAAAAAGTTTTAAATATAGAGATTTTGATTTCAAAAAACATCAGTTAAACCTACTGGAGTCATATGGATCACTTTTATGGTGGATGGACGTTGTTGCTGGAGCTTCCGAAACTCAGGCACTATTCTGTTCCATTACAAAGTTACAATGGCAGGGTTTTAGTTGATCCATCTCTCATTGTATTTGTTTGAAAGAAGAAAGGCATATTCACCTAGGACGGCTTGATCATGACATGAGTACATTATGGAATCATTTTTTATTTTGGATATTCCTTCAGGACATTAATGGAGAGAATCTTTGGCCTGCTATGCTCTGTCAATGCTAACCATGTGTTTGTAGGAACATCATCTGTACAGTGGAAAATTTCTTCCCAACAGAGAGGTTAAATGATGATTTCAGCCAATCAGAAGTTAAAGTACAAAAAGGCTAATATTTTGCATTTTAATAGATTCATAGTGACAGTTGTCTGAGAGATTTGTCCTTTCTTGTAATGCACCATTGAATCAATGTAATTACTGATATGCAATTTTAAAATAATTATGTGTTTGCCAGCACAAATGTTACCTTCACTGGTATTCACACTTTAGGTTTGTAATTGGGTTTGTTTCTATGTGATTAAACTTACAATGTATGTCTGATGGATGATAAAATAAGCAAACAACTGCCATAGATTTAGGATTAAAAGAGGGACCTAAAAGGGATATTTAGAAGGGATATTTAGATGCTTTTGACTTGGCAAATAGGCAACCACTCAGAGTAGAAAAGAAACAGCATAGCAACACCCTGGAAATGACCTGCAGATCCCATTGTGGCACCACTTTTTATACATTAGATTTTTTACTTCTTCACTCTGATAAGGTAATACGTTGGTGTATTTTGCTAATAATGCACTGCCAATAAAACGATGTATGAAAAACCAGCCCAGGCACATTCAGTGCAAGTGGTCGGGGCAATGATATCCTAAACCTCCCTTTAATCCACAGATTTGCTATTTGCTATACTGTATTCCTGCAGCGCTCCGAGAGGTCATGCAGTGTGTGTTTGACTCAGTGATGAGTCCTCATCTGGCTCTGACCTCATCCTGCGTTTGAAATGATCCCAACCCCCCAAACAAGCTGCTAAGTGAGACGTTCCAGATCTGCTCTCTAATCTCTCACTGTCATGGGTGACACCAAACAGCACAGGTTTAGAGGGAGTGCAGGAATGAGGTAGGATTAAGGTGTTAATGACACCCACAGTCTGTCCCTTTAAAGCTGTTTGTGGAGGAAAGAAAAACTAGGCTAATCAGATAAACAGGGAGAAAAGATTCCTTGCACCCAAGTCCAGCTAAGTGACTTCTAGGGAAATGCATTAAGGTTTAAACAGATGCAGACCAGGGCACAAATACATATTTCCATTAAATCTACAACAACAACAACAACAACAAAAAAGGTCAACGTTTTACCCCAATTGGTAACACTTTAGCCATTCTGTTAACTATAAATAGCTTTGCAACTTTGCAGTCAATTTGTTTTACTGACTTACTAATGCTCTAAGACTCTGAAGATAGTTAGTTGACTTGTAGTTACTAATAGTTACATGCATAAATTGGAATATTGAAATAAAGCAAGTGTGTTCTACTTTACTTACAACTCCAAATATTCATTTACTTTCTTGAATGTTCTTAGATTCTTTGATTCATGAGCACACTGTTAAATATCATTTTTTTTTCATAATCTTTCATCTCGATCTGCCTCTGAATTACATTCCTTTCACCAATTCTTACTATTTTTTAACACCTTTATTTACCTGTGACACCACATTTGTCTCAAAAATGGATAAAACCCAAATCCAGCCCTATCTTTTCTGTTAAAGATCCTGTTTGAATATATAATGTTAGATACAAAGGAAATTGTCACATGAACTTATCTATTAACTTAATTTAACAAACATTACATTCAAATTTCACAAATTTATGTTGCAACTACTTAAGTGCAATGTCCTTTGTAATAAGTCAAATAAATACATAAAACCACTGGAAAATGTAGAAGAAAATAGATGTTGGTTTGGAAACAGTAACTACATAGCTTCACTGTATCTTCTTCCAAAAAGGATGAACTATTCACAATGCGAGGCAAAAACAATGTTGAGAAACCAATGAAGAAAATGATTCCAAACCGCAGCAAAAAAAATGCTTTCACTGCAATTTGTTTTTCTGCAGAGTCTAAGCTTTGAATTATGCTGCGGTTTTTAAGAGAAAATGATGCTGCAGTTTTACATAAATCATGAGAAAAATACCGCATACTGCAAGTAAGATCTCCTAAACGAATCAGTTTCTTCATGTTTACTTCTGGTGAGGGTCTGAAGTTACATTCCCACACAAAAACAGAGACTTGCAGGTAGGAGTCTTTAAGTAAAAGATTCAACAAAAACTTTCTTTTTAAGATGCCAGGAGTGTCTGCCACACGAGGCAGTCAAACCTCATCGGGATGAGTGTCTTTCTTCCTGTTGTTATTGAGAAAGTGTTCTGAAGGTCTGGGCAGGTTGAGGCTGGTCTTCCACACCTGTACTCAACACACACCCTTTCACAACCCACTTCCTGAACGAGACCTGCTGAACTGTGTGCCAAGATCTCAGATTCCGCCTCGCTCCGCTGCCTCTGTTTGCCACGATGACCCTCACGTGTAGACACGTCTAGCACGTAACACACACTCACTCACCCACACACACACACAGATGAAGTCTAACCTTACAAGACTAACACAAAGTAATCTTTCTTTACCTAATATTTTGATAAAAAGCAACAAACTTAGAAATAAAACAATGAAACTTCATGCTCCATCATAAAAACTTAATGACAACTCATGGTCACACAGTCTTTGCTACAGAAAGTTCAGCCAAAGGTCTTATCAAACGCTTCAAGCTGTCAATTTCTTCGGAGGAACAGCATCTGGTTTAACTGGCTTCTCCCACGTTTACAACTGAACTCCTCAACCGCAGGTGGCCCACAGATTTCTGCTGAAAGATGGATCTGTTTTGACCTGGAAGCTGGTCAACTGAATCTGTTAATGAACAAAGAGTTACAGACTAAATCTAAATCATTAGGTGGATGACACTAATGAACCACTATATTTTGATAGGAATATGGCTCAAGATGCAGGCTCTAGAGAATTACTACCATCGTCACAGTTGTGCTTGGTCGTTATTGTGCCCTTACAAACATCTTAACCTAAGGCTACTTAGTTAAGACCGCCCCACTAATCGGGGGCCTGTAAAGCTACTGGAGATAAAAGTCTTTCCTAATTGGTAAGTGACAACTTAACACATTTGGCTGAGTATTTTAGACAGAGCAACCAAACAGATAAGGCTTTACTGCATTGATCCTGTTTGTAAAAGCCATGCAGGTTTGAAGATTTTTTTTTTTTTGCTTTCTTTTTTAGTCAGATAAAAACATAATGTAAGTTTTATAATGTCTTAAATAAGACTGTGTTGAAATTGAGATGCCACATGTGCCCTTATGCTGTGCTGTTTCTAGGGGAATTACGAAGTGAACATCAGTGCTGTTTGCATCCAACAATCCCTTGCAAAACTAATTTGTAACTGTTCACTTCTGGCTCTTTTCCATTAAAAGCTGAAGCAGCTGTTACATAAAAAATGAATTGGAAGGTATGAATTTAGCTAAACAATATTTAATTTTAAAGTCCTATTCTTGCTAGTAACAAACCACTGAATATACCTTTTGCTGCAAACTCCTAATTTGCAGCTTATTAATAGTTAATAAGGTAGCTGTTATGTTTAGGGACTGGGTTGGATTACGCCATATTATGCATTCTTTTGCATATGGGACATTTCAGTATTTAAAGAATATTTGTAAATATGCATAAAGAAAACTCTTGGAATGTTACAATCAAAAAGCTGTTAAAAAAAATAATAATAAACTAAAATGTTCTAAAGTGACCAAGTCATTTGAATGTTACAAAACATTTCTATTTCAAATAAATGTTTCATTTCTAATCAAGAAAAAAAAACACTTTCAACAAACAATTTTTTTCAATAGTGATCAATTCTTGAGCAGAAAAGTAGACTGATTTATGACACTGAAGAGTGGAGTAATGATGCTGAAAATTGACCTTTGCATCATAGTATAAAAGTACATTTTAAAATATATAAAAACAGAAAACAGTTGTTTTTAAATGAAAATAATATTTAAGGATTTTCCTGTTATACTAAATGTTTGATAAAATAAATAGTCTTTTTGGGCAAAAAAGTCTTCAGATGCCAGACCTTTGTACAAAATATATTGCATGGTACATATAACGAAAGGCAGGCCGGCATATTTCCCTCCTTTGTCACTTTTAGCTGTCAACAGCTGAGAGTGGAACTGGGACCGTGCCAATCAGATCAACGTAAATGACAGCTCACCAGTCTCTCAGCAACCAATGAGATAAGGCCTCCACTCCAGTGCATTCTTTATGGCACAGTAAGGGGGAGCTTATTGTTTTGAAGGTCTCTGACCTATATACGTGGCTTCCATTGGTGTCCCGCCATTCACAGAGTCTAATTGTTTCTTTAAATGAACGTCCACAATACGTCCTCCCCCGCACCCCTCATTCAGCAAGCTAAAGCCAAATTGGCTTACAGCAATCCAACGGCAAACCGCTAATAAGGCCAGGATGATTTCAGAATTACATCTTGTAGGGCCGCTTAAACTATAGACTGCAATGAAAGAGGCAGGGAAGGTATGAGGAATGTGGCTAGTTCAACTACTGCAGATGAAAGGATTTAAGGAGGATTTCCAAAAAGCCATTCCCCATCCCCCCTACACACAAAAAGACAAACCAAACACAAAACAAAGAGTTGGGATTCATTTCCCTTGTTTGCTCACATGAGGGCTACTGCCTGTGAAGCTAGTTTCAAATGCTTTCTTTAAGATGTCATATGTTTGTATGCTTTCATACATGTGGGAGATGACAGATTAAGTTGTCTCCTGAGACAACTTTGGCTCTCGGGTGACAGCTAAAGACTGCAGTCAATTTATCAGTGGTCAAGTATGTTTACTTTTTGATACGCTTAATGTTAACAATATAATGAGAGCAAATTACAAGTAAAAACTTTGAGGGGCCAGTCTACATTCATGTAACGTTAACATGTTAAAACCTGTCCACACCAACATGAATGTTTTCATGGCATGACCTCCTTCTGGAGAAGAAAATTGTCAGTGTTTTATAATTTCATTTTAATCTGCTCATCACATAACTAATATCATAAAAGTATTCATGTCCTATTCTCTATTCTCCTTCTGTGTTTCAGGAAATAAAAGTCAGAGCCACATTAAGGGGAGTAAATTACGTCAGAACTTCTTTTGGTAAATGAATCCTTCAAAAGCTGAAGAAAACATTTGCAAATATGGATAATAGTACAGTCCGTGTGAACTTCTGTGAACCCTCTCAGACTCATGACAGAAGATGGGGAGTATTCTAGCCATCTCATCCCATGCATGCAGGAATGGTGGAGGAAGGGTGGGGGTGACGGAGGGACGGGGGATCTGAGGCAACTGCGATGGGTGGGATGCGTATCCAGACGGTGCAGTCAGCAATTAATATACATTTGGCCCTCAGCCTCCCAAAAACCATATGAGGCAGGAGCACAAACAGTCCATAAACAGCCAGGGTGTGTCTGTGTAACTGTGGGGGTGTAGAGTCCTCTTTGTAATTTAGTCCACCTAAATGAGCTGGGCGGCAGGGTCACTCGTGCAGTTCTCATGACCTCAAGTGTACCGCAGGCTCTGAGATTCAGCTCGTTTATTACAGAAATGAAGATAAGGAACGGATGCAAGGAAAATCAGAGGGTGGTGTGGCACAGATGTTAAAGAGAAGGTTGCATGTACAGCAACAACATCTTGTTGGAAAATGGGCAACACTGCTTCACCATTGATTGGCTGATAACTGGCTGCCCCTTATCTACTGGGAAAAGATTCGCTCCTGACTTCGTCCTTTGTTTTTTCATAAGTTCCAGGGTTGGGTATCAAGAAATGGTTCCATTTCAGTACCAGTCACGAATTTCCAAGAACTGGGTATTCGTTAAGACGTTTTCATTCTGCTTAACAATTCCTGCGTTTGCTTTTTAATATGATCTGAACAGGGAGATAACTTGCACACTGTTTGAGTGTAGTGCATGCAACTGATCCAGATAAGGGTGTCCATTCTCCAACCATTTCCACTGCAGAAAAGATTGTTCCGGGTCGGAAACGACTTCTTTTTTTTACATTTATCAACCAGAATACATCAGTATTAGGGCTGTAACGTTTTGCGATATGAAACCGAAATCGCAACACTCAGATCCACGATCCTGTGTCGCGGTGTGATAAGGGAGAATCGCGACACACCCCGTGACTACCTTTCCAATCATGTGACACCTGCCTGGAAAAGTTGAGCTAGTTGAAGAAGAATGTGAGAAAACAAGGCAACCAACCCAGAGATTGCGGCCCTTTCTCCTCATTTAAGTCAGCAGTACGGCAACATTTCGGCTACCCGGTCCCCAAGTGACTAGAGTTGTGACGTTCGCAAACTAACTGATTCTTTTGAACGGCTCATAAACATGAATGATGGGAGCTGAGTCACGGCTGAGGGGGGAGCTGTTCTTTCTTTTTTACCCATGCGTGTTTCACACAGATGCACACAAATTAGCTCCTCCGCGAGACAGAACAGTTATGGGGGGGGCGCACCCAGCGCAGGGGTGTTTTTTTTGAACGGCTCTTTGAAAAGGAATGGATCGCTTTTTTTCTCCCACCCCCCACGAAAAAAAAAAAAAAAAAAAATCACGATTAGAACCTAATTGTGGGTCAAAAATCGTGATACGAACTGAATCGTGGGTTTGGTGTATCGTTACAGCCCTAATGAGTATAATATCATAAATAATATTTGTTTTGGTATTAAGTGAACAGATGAGAAAACAATGCATATGTAACAGTATTTTTAGATATGTGTGAATTCACTGTTAAAGCAACTGCCTAATAATATGCACTTCCTGTCTATCCCATTATTTACAGAACAAAAGAAAACCATAAACTGATCATGACATACATATAATATAATATTTTAACTTCACTGAGGTTAAAACAAGGTTTATTTTTTGTATAATCTACCTGAGGTTAAGAACTTGTAAGGACGTAGTGGCAATGACTCATTGATTGTTCTGGTGGGGCAAAAAGATCTTTAACCACTGTACCACACTAACCCCTGATATTCAATTCAAAGTGAAGTGATGTGTAGCCAAGTATGGTAACCCATACTCTCAATTTGTGCTCTGCATTGATCCCACTCAAGTGCACACACACATCAGCGAGTAGTGAGCACACACACACACTGTGAACACACACCCAGCAGTGGGCACTGCTGCGGCACCCAGGGAGCAGCTGGGGGTTCAGTGCTTTGCTCAAGGGTACATCAGTCGTGGTACTGAAGGTGGAAGAGAGCGCTCTACATTCACCCCCCCCACCTACAATCCCTGTCGGTACAAGGAGTCGAAGCCACAACCTTCGGGTTACAAGTCCAACTCTCTAACCATTCGGTCACAACTGCACCAATAATCTCAATTTCTCTCTAATGAAGGAGAAAAATCTCAAAGCTAGAAATACGCTTTAGGCATGAGAGCTGTAGACCTCCTCCACCTCCTTACAACCGAGCTAATTTAGGACTTAATTACAAAGAAGACTCTTCACCACTGTCAGTGGGACAATAAAGTATGAGAAGCAAAATAAATCAGCCATACAATTACTAATATAAATGAAGACTAAAATAGTGATAGTAAATGTTCATTGATACGTCAACTACCCAACATTTTAATTTGTATTAAAATTAGATGCTACTTTATTAATAGTACAGATGGTTGTAATTTGTATTTAGAGGACAAAAACAAACCAAACACGACTCTAGTACACAGTATTGATAAGCTGCAGATTCAGACTTCTGTGTCTTGAAGAAATAAAAAAACGACTGAGAAAACAAGACATGGAGAGAAAAGACTGTGACAGAAGAGACAGAGAAAGACAAAAGACGACTGCGTCTCGTTACCACAAATAGTCTGAAATGGCCCAGACGGCCTGTCTGCAAATGAGAATGCTAAAAATTCTCAGCAGGTTGGAGAAGTTTGTGAATTTGGGGAGGAAAAGCTCTAATAATACATGTGGTATTAGGAGTTGCTCAATAGAAAAAACAAAAAAAAAACAAAAAAAAAGCACAACAGTGTCCCTATGGCTGTAAAATATACAGTTTTAGTCATGCGTCTAACAGTCGCTTTACACAGACAGCTGATAGACGGCTCTGATTACGGTGTCGGTTTAAAAGAAACGTCAGGTACATTTTTCCGTCCTCATGATTCAACACTGACCCATTTGCTTTTCAAATAGTGTAGTCATAATCCCAGATAAACAAGCACACACATGTCTTTAAAAGTCTGAATCAAAGCGAGTAGATCTCTTGAAGAGCGGCGCTGTGGTAGGATAAACAGCTCATGTGCTCCACATGTCTGGTCTCGTCCCAGAGAGCAGCCCTAATTAGCGAGGAACAGGAATAAGCTTTGCAAAAACCAGCTACTCTTGCTCAGCCAGGCGCCTCGAGTTAGATTTCAGAATAGTGGCTAAACCACCGTCACCCAGAATGCACCTCTCCGGGTGCACACGCCCTGAACAGGGCTGCGGCCTCAATTCTCAGTCCAACCGCACGGCACTGGGCCGAGTCCAGAGGCCACAAATTTCTGCTCCAGGCTATAAACAACTATAGCCTCCAGAATCCTGGTGAACACCACTTCCTTCCCCTCTGCAACAACAGGCTAAGAAGCGAGACACTGGACAACACGCAAGAATTACTCTTCTAGAGTAACTTTCTTATTTGGGGAGTGGGCTCAAATAGAGGTGTATTGTATTACCCAGCTTGTCTCCAATAGGGTGGTGTTGAGTGATGCCAAATCGAAGTGAACTCAAACAATATGTGCAGTAAGGTCACTCAGAAGCCAGCGCAGACTGAACTTACCAAAAATGGTTCATTATTGTAAACAGTAACAGGCATAGCAGTTATTTAAAACCATTACTTCCTAATGCATCCTAAGGAACCAAGAACTGGCCAAACACAAATCTTTTAAAAGTTGTGATGGACCCCTTCAAATTTGTATAAATGCAATACTTTTACAAAAGAATGCAAACGCTTTGCAAGTAAAGCCAATGTTTTGTGGAGAACACAATACTTTTTGTGAAAGAAGACAAGTTCTTAAAATACCATTTTAAAAATTATGATCATTAAAGTCCCCCTATTATGGGTTATGAAAGGTTAATATTTTAGTTTTGGGAGTCCCCAACAACAAGACCACATGCATGCACGGTCAAAAAACACTTATATTTTCTTATAATATACATCGATTTTTTAGCCTGGCGGATTTCATTTAAAGCACTTTTTGTGCACCTTTAAAGCTACAAAAGTGGCACCTTGCATCAAAGAATGAATCTGCATTATCATTCAGACCAACATGAAAAACCAACAAGTGTGCAGGTAATATGCTAATTTTGACAACATGAAATGGCTTTTGACTCGTTTCAATTATTCAAAGTCGACTCTTTTGAGAGACCAGAACTTTATACACGGTGCACTTTCAGATTTAAATCTCTGCAGGATGTTTTCATTCACTTGGAAATGTTAGAAACTGCATGAAAGGTAATTTTTAAATCTATAATAAGGGCGTAAGTGTAAAACAGAATTATCCGGATTCAACTTGGTGCAATTTCAAGAGGGGGTGCAAAGACTTTCTCCACGTCGGGTTTAATTTTAATCACCTGAAATCGAAGCATCCCGATCGCTATGCTGAATATGAAAGGCACAGAAAAGGAAAACCCCAACAAACACGCCCTCTCCGTCTGTGGCTGTCGTTTTTTTTTTAAAAGGACAATTTAATTTCTAAATAAATTTCTTTCGGCATTTTGGTTTTTGGCCTTGGTTTCCTCTTTTTCGGTTTTAGCCAAGAATTTTTATTTCGGTGCATCCCTAATAACCAAAGTTTTAACAGTATAACCATCCGATGTGAATAATAGGAGTATAAGCTAGTGCCCATTACCGTAAAATGACCGTAAAATTGGCAAGAACAACTTTGCAGATAAAATGATAAAACACAAGTTTTCATTTCACTGAAAAATTAATTAAAAGTGATTTTACAACATTCTAAACTTCACGTTTAAGTCCTCGATTACCCCAAACCTTTTGAAAGTTGTAATAAGGTTTAGTTTTGAGGTTTGTGCGTAAAACAGAAAGACATTATAGGCTATATGCAATTTAGATTTCTAATGGTTTACAGAACACCTTCTTAATCAGACGCCCTTCGTAGCATGAATCAAAGAAACAAATCCATTCTTTAGATTGGAAACTGAAAGAACCGCAAAAAGCACCAAAGGTGAATCTGAAATGACAGCTGTGTTTGTGCCTGTTCAGAAATTCCAGCAAGAAAACGTGTGTCAGAGTTTCCGTTAAAATCCACCTGTGAGAGACAAAGAGCTCACACTGCGTCCGCTCCACCCTCTGCCCTCTCGCCTTCTTTTACAACATCCTTTAAACGTACCACACACACTGGACCACACAACATTAACTACATTTTACAGCAGTCATCCAGTGGCTCCAGTGTAGGCTAGAGTTGGCAGAATAACACAGAGCAGTGGTAACCAGCACAAAATGAAACCAGAATCAGCCAGGTTCTGCTCATTACAGCTCAATAAATGAACAATGGTGGAAAGGTTTGTGGCTTAGTACACAGTAGGAAAGTCCTCATTATGTCTTATGTAGTAAAACAATTTTTGTTTGAAAAGATTTAGTTTAATTGCATTATTAAATAAATAAAAATAGAAAAAATATATATCTATATTCTTGCTAAAAATACTCATTGTTTGTATATTCGATTGTAGATTCAAAAGCTGTCAATAATGAGCACCTCATGCAAAACTATTACAACATAATGCCTAAAATTAATGTAAAAATGTTCAGATGAAAATAAGAGAAGGTTTAATATAACAGAAAAATTAATGTATGAGATTTCATAACTTTTAAAGACTTACAAAGCCCCATTTACTTCATAGTGTTACTTAGATTGTATAATATAGATAACTGTTTTTTTGCAAATTATTGTCCACTGGCGCTATAGACACAGAAAATTACACAATTTAAATTGATATTAAAATACCTAAATTAATAAATCAATTAAACAATAAATAAATAATAATAAATATATGTTTTTTTAATAATAATAATATTTTTTATAAAATAAAATTTATTTATTTCTCTTGAAGACAAAACCTTGGCTGGAATATTTTCTTGGTAAATTTCTGCAATAGCTAGGCTTATTGTTTTGTACATTTTTCATGAAGAAAATTGGGGGGGGGGTCACATGCTGATGTTAAAATGACTGTTACGCCCCAGTGCTTTGGAGAGGTCAGCACTTTTACTGGAAGGACAGACAGAGACACTGCTATATCAAAGAGCGGCCTGACAGCTGCTGTCTCCCTTAAAAAAATAAATAAATAAAGGCAATCTCTGAATAACGTTTATTGTATGATGTTTCCGAGAATCGTTGCTGTTAATGGCACTGCCTTGGGCCTCTCTCCGCTGCGCAGACAAAAGCAGCGTGTTATCCAGAGTAACTGTGCACAAAAGAATTGACGCTTTAAACCCAGCCAGCATACGAAGAACTCAACCTCTAGTGGCGTTTTATTATTTATTTTCCCCCGTATGAAGGAGACAGCACACAGTCCTGCTCGTGCTCCACGAAGGCCAAAAATAATCTCAGCAGGACCAGCCCTCTGTCCCGGGACTCAAGCAAACGCGACTTCGCTCGCCAGCAGCACGTGAATTGCATAATCCACTGCTGTCCTTACGTAAGAGTCACAGCATGACGAGGATGCAGTTTTTGGCACAAATAAACAGTATATCAAAACAATCATGGATGTCATATAATCTCACAGTGGGGGGAGATTAATCTCTGCCCCCGCGATGCGAGTTCGGTGATTTTCAGGCCTGCTCGCGGTGGCGGCGGCACACGGTGAGAACAAACAGCTGTGGGTGAGCTGCGTGCGTGTGCGCGAAGGGCCAGTCATTCTCTCATTACAGAGTTCCCAGAAGCCCCTGGGCTCTGCTGCCTCGACCAGCCAGATGTGCAAACGGTTCCCTGCGGTTGGCTGCCGCTGCAGACAGTCGGAGCAACAGAAGAAAAACACGGCAGAACCTTCTAGAAGGATTTAATATCAATATGCTGTAGAAAGCACTGCTATTAAGTTTTTTTTTTTTTTAAAGTCGTGTAACTAAGCTCTAGGTGAATGATAACATCCTGTTTTAAATGCGAAAGTGCTTGGTGTATAAAGTTATTATCTCTTTGAAAAAAAAGAGTTGACTTTTCATGTTGACGTCACCATGAAACAGCCTATTGCCCGCCCACTTGGTCTTTTTACGTTGGTCTGAATGAAAATGCAAATTCATTCTTTGCCAGTAGATGATGCTTTTGGAGCGTTAAAAGCTCAAAAACACTGCTTTCAATGAAAGCGGCCAATCATCGGAAAGGTTTTGGAACCTGTCATTCGAACACATTGTTTTCTATGGGGTACGCACAGCGGTGGCGTCTGTCCGCGGCTAAGAGTCAGGACGCTGTTCAAATTCCTGCCGCGCCACAGAGCGCCGCCTGCATTGTTATATATTAAATAACATCATATTTGT
>JAUCNO010000353.1:9650233-9660706 GCA_032353835.1 Enteromius viviparus
TCATATCGTATCGATATCGAGATATCTGGCATGAAAATCGAGATATGAAATTTTGTCCATATCGTTCAGCCCTATTTGAGACCTGCGTGTGAAACAACGACCATCTAAATGCTACTAAAATTAATTTATAGCGGGATATCCGTCACTCTCTTCAAAACAATAACAATAACACACTTAGAAGAGGGACAGGGAAGGAAGGGTTGGACAGGGGGTCCCCAGGACTGGAATTGGGAACCACTGGTCTAGGGTATGTGAAATCAAATTTTAATTGCAATTATTAAACAGACAAGATAAAACAAAAAAAAGTAAATATTATACAGCAAAATGCTCATTTTTAGAGTTACTGTTCCAGTTCATGGACAATTAGATAAATGGTAGGTAAATGTTGCATTGCGTGACATTGTAAGCCATTTATTGACACTGAGCGCATGTATGATGAAAGTTCAACAAGTTTGACAAGTTGCACGATTTCTTTTCGCAAAACTTCTGATGTTCATTTGTGTTTAATTCATGCTCAAGTAGGGATAAATTAAATGCAATATTTAATAAGCATCTTGTCAGTAAAGCCAGTCCTGTAATCAGTGTTAATCACCATCACGTGAGTGTTTTCAGATAGAGCAACATTTACTACACAGAGCCGTTGATAACTGACAAGCTGTGCAAAATTTTGCATGATTACAAACGCAGTTTTGCACAGCTTGTCAGTCAACAGGCTTTACGGACAAGATGTGCATTTAAATATTGCATGCAATTTATCTTGCAGCCAATGCTAAAGTTAGTAGAGAGGTAGATGTGCTGCTTAAACAGTGATCTTCTCAGGGTTGGGTCGATAGATAAATTCCATCGTCTATTGCCGATGACCGATAGACAACGTGATGCTGAGCCGGCATCGCGATCCTCCGCCATCGCGATCCTCCGCCCCGCTGAAGCAGCAGCAACCAGTTTGCGAAAAACACACTTAATATATGGCGGCAAATCTATGCCATTAATAAGAGAGCGCACCACTGATGCTGGCGAGCGCGGTAAATCATTTCCACGAGAGGAAAACAGATGTACATGCGCAGAAACGTGGCCCGCGAGCTCATTTCAAATCCGCGCACAATTCAAGCACTCGCGTGGATCATTCCTGCGCGAACACTGTTATTTTTGTCAGTCGTGGGGCGGGGCTTGGTGTTTTATTTACAACTAAACCCCCCACACAGCTGTATCTTATCCTCCTAAACGGTTTGGCCCAAAAAAGGAAAATTACATAATCTCCAAGCTGCTCTTTTTCATATACTGCCAGCATAGAGTGACCAAATGCTTTAAAACCATTATCATAAACATATTCCATGACTCATATTCCAAAGAAAGCCACTCTCAAACACTGCTCCGCCATTCTTTGACACCTCTGTATTATTCACTGTCTAAATCCTCCCTCATGGACTGTTTTCAGCTTCCCCCACCCCTCGTTTCTCTGTGGAAGAAACTTAAGAGTGCTACTCTTCTAAAATTAGCCAGTAAAAGCGAACAAAACTAGCAATGCCAGAGAATGCCTTGAAAAGCAATTTCCTGCAGTTTTAGCAGGCAGACTTTGAAGATCATTCCAGTATAGATTAAAAGGCACATTTACAAGTGCATGCAAAGAAAGACGCTTTTACTCTCTTTAACAAGCTCAGACGAACTCACTGCCATGCTGTCAAAATGCCATTCATTTTTGGGCATGAAAAAAAAATATATATCACAATAGCTCATTGAGTTTTTAGGAGACAGGAAGTGACTTTATGCTATCAATATAAAACTACATATATAAAAGAGCAGCAAAATTTAGAAACGGGTTTCTCCATTCACAGTCAGGTGATTTGGGGTTTGTGTTAGTTATAACAGACACAAAAATCATGTTAATTTACACCATTATACCTCAATCTTAATTTTCTTTTTGTCTGATGGGCTCGGTTTAGTTTAGCCTGTGTCTCCAAAAACAGCAGGAACAAGCCACAGATAGGAAAGGTTCTTGTTTGTTGATGTTCTGTGTGTCCTGTATTTAGTCTTTGCCCTGATGTATCTGCTGTATGTCACTGTGAACCTGAATAGCCTCACTCAAACAGACTGTTACAACTATCATAAGGCTATCAGACTTCTTTAATGCAGATAGAATTCAGGTCCTGTTCACACTGACACATTTTCATTTTAAAACGCAGAACTTTTGCACCGTTTACACTACTCCAGTGTTTATCGAGATCAATAATGGATGCTTTTGAAAACAACTGCATTGCTGACCACATTCACGCGCATATTCTTGACGGCCGTGTAAATAACAAGCCTGTTGTTGTACCCACAGATACGTATTTGACATGTGTTTTCGGCTGTGTAGTGTAGAAGGAGATCATTTCTGAAACGCAGTGTAAACAAGGATAATTTTCATTCCAAATCACAATATACACTAGGGTCTATAATATATTACCCCAAAATGACTGCTCTCGAAATCTGAAGTTTGCATGTTCTGTGTGTCTTTATGTGAATAAACACAGTTCTACTGAATAATCGAAATTCTCATTATTAATTAATTCTACTAATTCATAAACACTAACTCATTATATTAATAGCGCAAACACTTAAACTACCGTTTAAGACAATTTAAGGTAAGTCAAAAAAGTCATGTGTAAAAATTAAACCTCCTTCATTAAGCTTTGCTTGCAAAAAAAGATCAAATTTCATTTTAATACATTTAAAATATATATTTTAAAAGGTTTATGCATTCTTATGATAACCAATGTTTTTGACCATAGGTGTATTCAATCATAAGATGCATAACCAAGAAGAATTACAAGTGACTGCTATATTTCTGAAAAACAAATAAAAAATTGTTGATTTCAATAAATTAATACGTTACATGATTTCACTTGGTTAAACTTTGTTGATTATTGAAATTGAATCAAATCTTTAAAACACAATAGAACGTCCTTTATACTGGTTCGCTAGTGAGTTTGAAGACGGTACACTTTCTAATTCTGCAATTTGCATAATAACAGTGTCATCGGTTTCCTTCATTTTCATATAAATTTGAACAAACACTGATAAAGTAGCATGATTTAAATAAATCGTTAACAAACTGACTAGGAGCTTCAACTTATGATTTTTTTAATACAATGAGTGCTGTAAAGACACAGAGTGACCTTTGAGTATTAATATGATAAGCAATTTAAAATCAAAGAAGAAATCTATGAGACAAGAAAAAGCAATACACACAAGTTTTAGTCACAAGACATAAAAATCACAGAAGCAAAGTTACATCGAATCTGGGAACGCCTGTCATGACTTGCAAACCCTGTAACTTTCACATAACCTGCACAAACGTACCAGAAAAAAAGAAAAGCTGTTTACATAAAGAAATATCCACCCACAGGAATAACGTGTGACCCACAACCAGAAGTTCATCCACCCAACACAGATTTAGATTTAAACTTCAACAAAACATTGTATGTTTTTACAAACTGGAGACTGAAGTTAAAATTACAGTCTGTGGTCGTCAGCAGCATGCCATTGAGCTTAACCGTTAACTTTCTAAGATGTTAGCATGACTGCTCAATTAAGGCTGTGATTGACCACATAAATAACTCACAAGTAAACAATAACAGTGAACTGCATTCATAGTGTTCTATGTAAAATAAGATAATGTTTCATTGATCATAAAGTTGTAGCACACTATGAAGACTTCCGACTGGACATGTGTTCTTAATCAGCTTCCTTTCTAATTTGGGCATGAAAAAACAAAGAACATGTGTCTTGTGTTTTTATCCTCTAAACTCTCACTGCAACGAAGAAAGAAAGAAAAAACAGATTCAAGTGTTTCTGTAGGCGACAGATGCTGCGTGACAAAGATGAACTGCTTTAAAACAAGACAGTAGAGTTTTACTGTCACAAAACACAGACGTGATGGAGTGAATTACATATTAGTATCTAGAAATAAATGTCTGGGTCATTTTGCCACACTCATGTATCTCATTTAAATTCCATATGATTATATATACAATCCTCCAATCAGAGGAAAGAAAAAAAGTGTCTCCTTTTAAAAGAAATGGTTGATGTACTTGAAGCAACTTCCAAAAAATTGTTAATTGCATGAAAATATTTAATTTTTATTTAATTTTATTATGGTTTTTTTATACTTAATATTTTTAAAATATTATTACAGTTTACAATAACTTTTCTATTTTGAATACACTTAATATTTTTTTTTTTCTGTGATCAAAGCTGAATTTTCAGCATCATTCTTCAGAAATCTGATTTTCTGCTCAACAAACATTTATTATAATTATCAATATTTATATACATCTTTAATAATTTATATATATATATATATATATATATATATATATATATATATATATTACAGGCAAAATAAGTCAAGATACTGTCACGCTATTGGAACATGTAGTTAGATTAGCAACTATGCTACTTTTAATTAGTTTCTCCTCCTCAGCATTGAGTATGTGCAAGGATCCGTCACATTCATTTCCTCTGACCCCACATAAGTCATTACCCAGAGGTCTGGTGTGCCTCTGGCCAAGCAAAGGTTAGGACAGGTGCAAATCAGGTGGGTCTTTCCCACAGTGCTCTGGAGTGGAAGTTCCCAGTGTCTGTCTCAGCAGGGGTGAGATCTTAACTGAGCATTACAGCGGCCTGAGTCCGTGTCTGCAACATCAGATCAAGTCCATGTCTGACTGACCTCAAGAAAAGGAAATTAACCCAGACTGCCTGGGCCGCTTTTCTCTCATCTTTATAGTGCATTTAAATAAAGGAAGTCTCCACTGGTGACCTCTCTGAGTGAAAGAATGGAAAAAGAAAAGAAGGAAAGAGAAATCTAAAGTTTGTGAGATCTCAGAGCTCCAGGGGGCAGTTTAAAGAAAGGTATTCAACAAGCAGCCCATCGGCCTTTATTCTGTAGCCTAGTAAAGATAAAGAGAGAGAAAAGAATTAGGAATGGTTAAATTTTTTAATGATTTAATGCACCATTGCCTTGCACAACCAGTAAAGTCTTATTCCAGAAACAAATTACTCTATTTTTTTAGTGATTAAAGTGCAACTCATTTAGTCCAAATGATTCCTGAATCAATGACTCTTATCAACAGGTGCTTTTTTAGTAAAACCGAACAGACAGTCGGTTATATATCATGTTCAACTAACTTTTAGGGCTGGGCGATAAAACGATAACGATATGTATCGCGATAGTCAAATGATCGATATCAATAAAAAAAAAAAAGTTATGTTGATAAAATTGTTGTTTTTGAACGAATCTTTAATGTGTCTTGGGAAGAACGAGTCGTCTCAGGGAGTGATTCGATCAGTCTTGCATGCGCATTGCGAAACGTCCTTACTGGAATTAATTCAACTGTTTCGAGACTTTGGTTTTGAGTCATAATCGTTCATAACGTGATGAGAAAATTCAGTCAGAGACGGAAAAAGAATTGATTAGGTCATCTATCGAGTCTTCCGGTCTTACCGAGTCATTGTAGACTAGCATTGTACATCAGCCAGTCTATTCACAGGCTTCAAGCAGGGAAACACCAAGTTAAAAAAAAAAAAATCAACAGAACATGACTTCACAAAAAAGAATAATATATGAAATTATTCAGCATTTACGCCATATTTCCAATGTTGGTTGATATTTTTCTCATGTAGGTTTTTGTGACTCAAGTGACTGATGTTTTGGCCACCAGACTGCCGTGTGTCTCTTTTACCAATCCACCGCATGGTATTGCACTGACTTGGACAGCAAAAAACACAAGGGAGCACATGCAGATAGACAGAGACAGGACATCAGAAACACCAGCACTCACTCCAGATTCATCAATGCCACAGGCTGAAGATGTTGAAATGAAACAGTGACTTAAAATCTTCAACCTGAGGGTGAAACTGAGCACCTGACCTTTGACTGTTGTCATGTTGCTAAAATTAAACATTTAACATTGTTTTTTTTGTTTTTTTTGCCTAATCTGATAAAAAAGTAGACACTTTGCATGTTGTTTAGACACAGCTGTGAATTCCAAGGAAGACACAGTGTGAGGAGTACACAGGAGTATAACACAAGGTAAATATAGAGGTAAGTCTTTACGTAGTAGAGATCGGTGTTGGAATCTCAAAGTCCACTTAAGATGAACGAGCTCAGACGCTGGCTATGATGTGTTGTGTGGTTTTATGTGTTGCTAGATGAGGTGATGATTAGATCCAGGTGGAGGTGACAGGTGCAGGTGATCAATACTCTGGTAAGAGTGAGCGTTGTGATTGGAGGGTGGAAGAGCCTGGCGTGTCTGTGACAGAGAGTGTATATTAATATATATTAAAGAGCAGTATATTAAAAAGTTAACATGCATATCTGGCTGAGAAAACACCCTTGAAGAAAAATGAAGCGACTTTTAAGGCTGATGTCTCTCTTACTGTCTGAGCCCTCTCTTCCTACCACTTGTCATACTGAAAGGTTTCAGCATTCAATCACATCCCGCTAAATATATTTAAGTGCTGATCTACGTTTATTTGTTGAATCTCCTGTTTCACTGAAAAAATGTCACATCACCGAAGTAAAAAGGGATGCAAACACTGTTTGATGTTGAATTCAAATGCCTTCAGAGAAGTAGGTAGGTTTGACTTTTTGCTATAGCTTCAACATATATGAAACTAAATCTCCAAATAACATTTTGCATCAGAAGTGAGGGTTACTTTGTTTTGTGCAGTCCTTTGAGATTAATCTAGACCATTTTGACTTCGCACTCTTTGCGAAGTCAAGGACCTTTTTTTGAAATTTGAATGGAGACAAAAAATGAATCATATTTTTTTGACTTAATAGCTGACACATCAGTCCGTTTGGCTTAGTTCCTCATTCCATTATGAATTTGAGCTGGCACAGACATTTAGAAGTCATAAACACTCAGAAAGCAGAAGCAATTGCTGATGTCACAGCACGTAACCTCCTAAAACGCTCCAGAGAAAAGCAAACAAACCACATCTACGCTCAGAAAAACGAGTGGGGCAGCTAATGATGAGAATAAACACTGTCAGCTGCTTGCTTTGGGTCTGATCGTTTAAAGGCTGACTGTGTATTTGAACTCCTGAGCACAAAAGCTTTAAAGTACGGCCTGTTCTTAGACTTACTGAACACCTGTGTGTGAGAGAAGAGCGAGAGAGATGGGAGCAAAGCTTTCAGAAGTAGAAGTCCATCCAGAAAAACAGCAAAGAAAATCACTGTAAGCTCATACTAATTGGAATCCAAACAGAAATAATTGGTTTTCAGGCGTCTGTAAGAATAGCTTTGAGAAATGGGGTATTTTGCAGCTGCTCTCTGTGACAGATATCCAGCTGTAAGCCGTTGCACATCAAAAAAGCAAAGACAGAAAGCCCTTAGTGAAAGCAATTACGTTTGAAACAGCAGTCAGGAGTTATACTGATCAGCCGCTATTATTTTTAGGTATAGACTTCAATATAGACTTTTTTCTTTCACCATTGCGCATATAATACCCTATAAGAATAAAGAGGGAAAAAAAGAGCAGCACGTTTACCTCATTTTAGCTTGCATAGGTATTTGGACTCTGGAATTAGGGTATGTTGGAATCTACAGACTTCAACCACACATGCATGGGTTTGGGCAGCTTCTGCCATTGCTTCTTGCAAATCCCTTAAAGCTCTCTCAGATTACTCTGGAAGAGTTTGTGAACCACAAACCTGAGGTCTCTTTGCAAATTGGCTGTGGAGTTCAAGTCTGGGCCAGTTGGCTGCGTGACTCAAGGATGCCTATAGGTCCTAAAGCCCCTCTGGTCTTGTCCCGCTGTGTTTTGTCTGCTTGTCACACTGACAATGAGTTCATACTAATTCGTATGCCCATCTATATTTGATTTGATGAGCGTGGTGCTGTTTCTGCATTGCTTTACTATGGGAATGCACTGGCTGATAATAAACAAGCTTTGCTCCCTTCAACAATAATACTGATACAATTATCCAAAAAAGATTTGGATAATTAGAACATCAGAATTACTAAAACAAGTATTAGATGTGATGTTTTAAATGTAAATAATTCATCATACATTGAGCATTTGGATATCTAATCATGTGGAGTCAAATCTAAATGGGGATAGGTTGAGCTCATGATAAATCTTTCTCTCCGCCTGTCTATTTATCCATCTGTCTGTCCTTCAGTCCATCCATCCATGCATTAATCCATTGGTCCTTCTGTTTGTCCATCTGTCCATTTAGTCCAACCATCCATCCGTCTGTCCATCCATCCGTCCATCTATCCGTCCTTCAATCCATTAATTTATCCCCCCATCTGTTCATCCATCAATCCATCCTCCAGTTCATCCTTCAGTCCATCCATTCATCTTTTCATCCATCCGTACATATGTCTATCCATCTTTCCACCAGTCCATCCATCATTTAGTCCATCCATCTGTCTGTCCATCCATCCATCCATCCATCCATCCATCCATCCATCCGTCCATCTGTCCTTCAGTTCATCCATAAAATAAAAAATCTACATTTTATTGCAATTCTGCATCCTGTTTGGTTCAGGAGCTGAACTTTAAATGAATTCTCGATTCATTTCTGAAAGGTGCACGACAGGAATGGTGAACGGTGCTGAGGAAAGTCATGTCCTTTTCATTTTTCTTTCTGGGGACTCGAAATGACAAGACAGGTGGGTGCCTTTCTTTTTCTTGGTCATTGATTTTGAGGAGAAGGAAGCTACCATCTCTGACAATGCTTCAAATCAGCCCTCTACCCTGAAGCCCCAGCATCTCTGCTGCTCTTGATCTTCTACAATCTCGGTGAGAGCTAAAGTTAGCTCTGTCGAAGTCTTAACTCAAAGTTTTCAAAAAGGCCTCAACTGTTGCTATGGGTACCAATGAAATATATATATATATATCATATAACACATTCTCAACATTTGAATTATGAGTCAAACAAACTGAACAGGTTGGAACAGCATTTTTTGGGACATACGTTATTTACATTGCCTTGATTTGAAGTTTAATAAAAAATACAGTACGTGCGGGACTATTTTGTTTTACTATTAACTAGTTGTTTATGTTTATAAGCATGAAGTTTTATTAATTGGCTATTCATTAATGCACACAATCTGCATGAACTTATTCTACATCTATAATCATATCTAAACTTAATAACTATCTTACTATTAATAAGCAACCCATTTGGAGTTTGTTGAGGCAAAAGTCATACAACAGTTAATGGTTTGATAATAGTGACAACTGGACCTTAAAATAAAGTGTTACCAAAAAGCTTAAGCACCATTACACCTATGCTAAAAATAACCAGTAATATGCAATAACACACTGAAATACAGAGAGATAACCCTGCATCTTAGAACATTTTCTAAATCTAAAGCATGTTATGTTTACTCTTGTGATGAAAATTATGCAGCTTCATCAACAGTGTGAGGATGATTGAAAATGGGCTGAGAGTTTGAGGCATCGGTGATGAGTAAATGAACACACACAAACAAGATGCCTCAGGGCAGGTGAACGGTTCCACAAATCTCAGCAGAATAACAATTACTGTTCTTTTGCTGATTTTAATTTAATTCATTGTCCACTTACCTGCAGGGTGCCCACAGACATTTCCTGCACACTGAAATGAGAGCATTTAGGATATTCCATAATTTGATACTTAAAATTAAGTTTTGAATTGCAGTAACTAGAGTATTTATCATACATACTGAAATAGTAATTAACTGGTTCAGTGGTCTGTTCTGATCATCGAAGGTCATGGGCAGCATGGAGTAATAGTTATACAAAATACTACTACTACTACTATTACTACTAATAATAATCCGTCTATCATCTGTCCTTCCATCCATCCTTTGTCCTTTAGTCTATCCATACGTCGATCCATCTTTCCATCCATCCGTCCATTCATTCTTCTATCCATTCATTCATCCTTCTGTCCTTCAGTCTATCCATCCATCCATCCATCAGCCTATCCACCCATTCATCCATCAATCCTTCAGTCCATTCATCTATCCATCCATATGTTCATCCATCTAACCATCCATTCTTCCATCCTTTTGTCCATCCATCAATATTTCAGTCTATCCATCTATCCATCCATCTGTTTATACATTTTTCAGTCCATCCATCTTTTCGTCCTTAAGTATATCCATACATCCATCTGTCCATCCTTCAATCCATATATCTATCCATCCATCCATCCGTCCGTCCATCTGTCCATCCATCCATCCATCCATTAACTTATCCTTCTGTTGCAAGAATCAATCGGAACATTGAAACATGAGGAGCCGAGTTCCACAAAGAGTCCTCAAGACAACCGGAAGTCATAAATCGGCCCATGGCACACTGTCGCCTACCTCTTGTAAGCAGATCCAGACATTGTCACAGGAGAGACAGCTTGCAACATTACAGTTTTTCTCAATTGCTTTGGCACATTTTTCGAAACAGTCTTAACATTCTCTAAACTGTGAGTGCAAATATC
>JAUCNO010000353.1:9678323-9689429 GCA_032353835.1 Enteromius viviparus
GGGGGGGGGGGGGGCGTTTTAGGGGGGGAGGAGCATTCCAGAGAGATGGATTAAGGATTACGAAGGCAAACAATTTACTTTTTTTTAATTGACTTGGATGGATGAATTGTTCAACACAAAAAAAGCAAAGTGTACTAATAAATATAATCAGTTTTGATTTCATACCGACTTTAAAACCCTAGAAACTACTTAGCACCACCTACAACACTCTAAAAACCATGGAAATCATGGTTAACATAAAAAACCAACATGTTAAGCGACAACTAAAAACCCTCTAGCAACCACCCTTAACACCTTAGTTCTCACTCCCTCTGTCCCTCCTCCACTCTTAGCGTATGGGTCACTAATGGTGCGCAGATGGTGTTCAGACTACAAGCAGTAAGAGGGGTCTTCAGGATCATGCTCTCTCATATGCAGGGAGGTGACCTGTACATACCTGAGCCCCAACCCCCCTCCCTCAGCCACGCCTTGAGTGTCGAGGTCTCTGCCCAGCCAGACCCTATTAAAGTATATGAGCAGAGAGCCATTCGTCCTGCCCGAGCCTTTAAATACAAACATCCTGATAGTTTAATGGGCTAATTAACTTGGATTTCAGCTCCTCAACAGCAGGTCACAGTTGTGAGCATGAAGGTCGATTCTTGCTCTGCTCGGTGGACGAAAAGAGAGTTTAGTTTTATAAGGTTTTGTATAACAACACATAACAACAAAACCAAACAGCACATGATAGGTGAGATTAGGTTGTAATTCATTAACTAGATCCTGTGTGTGGGAATGTAACCATGATAAACTGTGTGATTAATATGTGCCTACAGCCTAATGACAGATCCTCCCATTTGGCTGCTCTGGAATGATGGGATTTGGCAGCGCTAAAGAGCAGGGGGTCACTGCCCATGACCTTTGACCCTTGTGCTTTAGCTATGAAAACAGATCCAAACAATGCTCTTTGGCATAAAGCTCCACTGCTAGATTGCACATCTTGAATAAAGCTTTAACAGGACTCCCCGTTCAGTGTTCATATTTAATTAGTTAGCTAACTGACGTTTACCAGCAAATAGTAAGACGATACAACTATAAAATGAATGTGAATGACATTAAATGAAGTTACTCCCAGACTAAATTCTGAAAAATGTTTGAACCCATATTAAGATCTTAGACATTTTGAGCACAGTTGGAGACTGTTAAGTAGGGTTGATCTTGAATGCTCTCTACCAACTCTGAATAATCTTTGAATAGGAGAACCATTTCTTCTCATTCATTCATTTATTTTTTTAAATACCATAAAATGTGCTCTTCCATTGATGTTGTGTAGTTTGAACTATATGTTTTGCACTACATACAATAATGAAAATCATCATCTTTCTAACATAGTACTGATTTGGAAAGAGAAACAAACCATTAGCTAACTCTTGTTTCAGTTTTCAGACAGCCCCTTCTCACCTGCCTATTAGCTCTGTGCTTCAGCTTTTGTGTTGAACAGGAGAAATGTGTTTCACTGGTTTGCTGCACACAGAGAGAAGGCTAGTGCCGTGGAGGGTACGCATGATTACTGATTTCCCCCAGAGAGCGGAGGCGCGGTGAGAGTGTGGCTGCTTTGATTATGGAGCAGGAGGGTTCTCACAGCGCTCCAGACGGACAGGCGGCACATTGGGGGGCTGATTTACGTGGCTGTTGTTCCCCGGCGCTCTGTTCTAATCAGACTATCATTAAAAACAACAGAGCAGAGTCTGTGCATGGAGTGGGAGCCTCTCAAGATAAACGTTTAACCCTTCCTCTAGAGGCTGAAGGGGTTGAGTCTGACTCCTGACAGATTATTTGATACATTTTAATGAATCTATCAAAAGATGTGGAAATATCATGACAATTTGTCAGCGATTGTGAAGTTTATATTGAAATTTAAATATTGATGACAAAGCTTTGAAACCAGGGCAGATCTGCATTCAAATTCATAGCGCAAAGGTAAACTCAATAAATCAACAGTCAAATGGGAGAAAGGGCTTTCAAGAGATGCAGTGAAACATTTTTATACAGTTGAAGACGAGCTGCGTTTTGTTGGCAGTTAATGAGAATCATTCCTCACAGCTAAAGGTGGAATAATAAATCTGTTCAGTGGAAATACGCACAACATTGTTTCTCATGTCCTACACTGAACATTGCAGCCTTGACTAGGAGTGTCGTTACAGTATTTTGCAGCTCTTATACAGTGTGCACAACAAACATTTCTGGCATGCTGTGATGTGACACAACTAGATGGTTACACTGGAGAATCTCTGTAGAACCTGAAAAAAGGTATAATTTACAATGTTTTTATTAAATTCATGTTAAATCCAAAGGTCCCACTTTATATAAAGTGGCCTTAACTAATATGTACTTACATAAAAAAATAAGTGCAATGTACTTATTGTGTTCATATTGCATTCCGAAATTATTTTGCTGCTACTGAGGTGGGATAACTAAATAATTAATTTAAATGTTGTTAAAGGAATAGTTCGCCCAAAAAACGACAATTCTGTCATCATTTACTCACCCTCCAGTAGTTCCAAACCAGTAGGAAGTTCTTTGTTCTGCCGAACACAAAGATATTTTTAAGAACGTTTGTAACCGGGCTGTTTTGAGTCATCATTGACTTACATTGTATATTTTTCCTACTATGTCAATGGTGACCCAAACAGTCTGGTTACAGACTTTCTTCAAAATATCTTCCTTTGCATTTAGCAGAACAAAGAAATTCATACAGGTTTAGAACTACTGGAGGGTGAGTAAATGATGACAGAATTTGGGTGAACTTTTCCTTTAATTTGAAAGTGGGACCATTGCAAAGTCAGTCATATTAATGTGCCCCTATAATGGATCTAAAAAAAAAAAAAAGGCGACTCTTGATCATTGAAATGGGTCATTTTTAAGGCGAGTCAAGTCATTTCATGTTGACGTCAACATGTATCATTAGCATATTGCCTGCCCACTTGTTACACATGCAGAACTGGGAAAATGTGATTTTCGAATTGGTTTGAATAAAAATGCTAATTATTTCTTTGCCAATAGATGCCCCTTTTGGAGCGTTAAAATCTCACAAACTATTTTTTAAATGAAATTAACCCATTACTGGAGGGGTTTGGAAAAATGATTGAAAAAATCGTTTGGGAGTTGTTGAAAAATAATGGAAAAATAAATGCATATTATAGGACAATTGAAGATTTTGAACTTTCATGCATGCTATTCTGTCAAATATGAACCTTTCATAACCCATGAGTGTTGCGTTATTTTTTGTCATCAGTATAGTTCACTAACATTCATGAAAATGTACTTCGCAACTATAGTATAAAAGGCTTGCACATAAGAAATCAAAGTATTCATCCATCCATCCTTTAAGCTTAGGCCTGAAGTTATCATCTAATGCAATGATATACGTCCTTATAAATGTGCTTTATGCCTCACTTTCAAGTGTAAAAGCCAAATTCAAATCATTAGATCACATGGTTTGATTATTTTTTGTACATAGCAATTTGGAATTTATTTGGAATTCATTTGGGATCATTCTCCACGAGGACCTTCTCTACTTGAAGCAAGTGTTGTTGAGAGGGTGGAAAGGCCCTTTGGGTGGGTGTGGGTGTGTATTGATGGGGGTATCTATGTGCTGGGAGGGACTTCGGACTTCTTTTGTTTCCTTTAGCCTCTCTTCTGATGTGCAGTCAGCACTTGAGGAACATCCCTTTTCATCTGAAGCCTGCCAGCTGTGAGGGCAAGTCAATAAGCCAATACTACCCCATTACCCCCCCACCTCCTACCCCAGGCACACACGTCCCCCAGCCCCCACCTCCCTTTGTCTCTGCATCTGTGTCCTGACTGTAGGTGAAATTATCACACTGTTGAAACAAGTGCTAAAAGCCGGCTGCTCCTCCTCTTCCCCTGCTCCAGGTCTGGGCTGGAGGTGATCCAGACGAGGAAAGAGTGAGAAAGTCCCAGCTTCCCTGCCACTGGACATGAGAACCGTCTGTCTAGAAACAATCCCAATCTCTCGCTCTCACTCTGAGCTCTCGCCCTCCTGGGGTGAAACACAATTGCCTCAGGGCTACAAGGTCTGCTCGACATCGAGATACGCTTAATCTCCCTGGGCTCAGCATGTCCCGTCTCCATGATTGGGAGAATCTCTGTCTACCTCAGAGCTTTGCTCCTCCTGGATATAAAGTGAATCCCTCTTCATCGTCATACTAAACGAACCCTCAACTCTAAGCATAAACTCCATTTATGCTACAGACATCAGTGGCACTCCAAATCATGCAGAAGAGCACTTTTACTTTTTTAAGTGATTGAAATGGTCTGGTGGACATAAGAAGGGTGATGCATACTTCAGATACATACTAAAGGAAGGACTCAGCAATTTCTAGAGAACAAGATGCGGTCTATTGGTCAAACTTTTTAAGACACATTCCTAACATAGTGGCTGTTTATGCAACTGTCCTTGGTACATCAGAAAAAATAAATGGAAATGATGGAAACAAGTAAGCAATGACGTCAAGAGGGCAACATAGAAAACCTTTCTCAACAGGTGTATTTGACAATTGGCAACACAGCGCAAACCAATCGGTGTACGGCATCAAAGTACTACACTAGCATTTCTAAAACACATAAGAAGCTGTCTGCTCTTTAATCTCTCTTGGTACTTTAATGTCATACACCGATCAGTCTGCACAGTGGTGCTGCTTCAAAACAAATCCACCTGTTGTATATCTGCAGTACATGCTCTTGGACACACAGATGTAGAAAGTATGTGCAAGTTGGCAGTTGGCTTACAAATCCACAGTCCTAGGCTTCATCTGAAATCATCCATATACCCTCATTCATTATTATCCAGGGTAGTCCATGCCTAATTTCACTTGACTCCAAAGTTTACTTTAAGGAGTTAATGTTTTTTTTTATTTTTTATTTTTTTTTATGCAGTGGACGAGGGCTTTTCTAAAAATGAATGGATGGTTCAGCTGCGGTCACTATCTTCATTGTGGGATCTAAAGAGTGATTTGTTTTCTCAAAATATGCATTTAATATAATCTAACTTTCCAACGGCCCAGTCTGTTGTGACTGGTCTGCCACATAGGGCTTGTGTTGGACGAAAATGGTGCATTGAACCCCCCAATATTAGATAAGCAGTCACCAGTGAAATGACAGTAGAAAAATTATTTAACCACAAATTCTTTGTATTTCTATTTTTATTTTCTTTGCACCCTTTTAGAGCAGATAAGAAATGACAAGGAGCAGAGCGGGGAATAGGATCAAGATTTGACATGAGTCTGACTAGAACCTGAGTTAAACAAGGGTCAGTGTCAAAGCACATGAGTTAACCACCAGGCCTCAGCTACACAGTTATGTTTTTCTATCACACCTCAGAGCTCTGTCTGAGGGCACTGAAATGTTTAATCTGTTTTCTTTTTTGTTTTTTTCTGGGCAATCAAGAGCAGGATTGAGCTTGACTCGGGTAAACTATGGTAAAAGTCTGTGGAATCAAAGTGAACAAATGGAAAAATAATAATAAAAAAAAAAAGATGATCAAAATGGCCTGCTCTCTCTCGTTCACTTCACATTTCTGTCCGTCTCTCGCTCCAGGTTGTTCTTATTTGCTTCCCTCTCAGCTTGCTGTGATCAATAGGATGCACCTCAGTGGGCCTGGTTTGTTCTCACATCACCAGCCAGGGGGAGAGAGAGTTTCCTAGTCAAAAAAAGAAAACTACAAAGAGTCGGTGGAAGCAAACAGTGAAAATAAAAGGAGGGTTTGTCGGCCTCCTTATATTAGAGACCGTTTAAGCAAAACGAGACAGTAAAAATGCCACAGCTTTAATGGGCAGCTACAGGATGTGTGGTCATAAAAGATACCCCCACCCCATCCTAGGTTCCCTCTCTATGTACTCTACTGGTATCTGTCAGCAGTGGATAAACAAAAAACATCAGTAAAATGGTGGGAATATGGATCAAATGAAATCTCAAATCTAAATTTAAAATAACCTTGCATGCAGATACTTTTCACCAAATAATTCTCACAAATAAACCGTTCTTTTTTTTTGTGCAATGCGACTTCTTTCATAACCAGAACATTTACTCCCAAATTCCTGTTACTATGTGCTATCATAGAGATTGTGTAGTTAGACAAGTACAAGATAATCCACAAGAATCACATCAGTTATTTTTCTTTGTGTAGTAGTTTTAGTGGTTGAAAGGCCACATTATATACTCTGAATGATCTCTACTGGACATTGGGTCTTGACACAAAGGCCACAGCAGCGCATGAGCTACACTCACGAGCCCTGTGGGCAATCACACTGCAAGCTCTTCTTTCAAAAAAAACCCTCTGTAATCTACTGCTGTACTCGGCTGAAAATTGATTCTTCTCTCCGGACTGCATAGTAATGACGAGATGAGTTTATCACTTAATCTGGTGAGTTCCGGGCTCAACCAGGAACACAGAGTTGTCTGATCGTGACTGTACAATGTAATTAAGGCTGGTGGGGTCTATAGTGTATCAGCTGAATCATTTTGTTCTCAACTCAAAATGCGTTAATGTGTCATTTTGGCCATAAATAGTAAAACAGTGCTTGTTGTCATGGAAACTCGGTTATTGTATCATAAGTAGCTAATATGCCTATGAGTATTTAGTGACCTCTGACCTCGGTTTCTTCAAAAAAAAATTGTATTCATCCATTTTTTTTGTTTGCACTTAAACTTTTGACACTATTCCGTGTCAATTATATATTATAAGGTGAATTACAATACAAATACTTACTTATTTTTATAAAATTAACTCTTACTACCTTTTGCGTTCTCATTACTTTAATCATGACTCAAAGTTTTGGAGAGTTAGTTCTTGAATCATAATTTTTAGTATGAACAAATTCATTCCACCAAGTTGAGGCCTAGTAACTGGGAATATCAGTATTCAGAATGACATCAACAACAAATGTATGTTGTCGTGATATTTACATGTTGTATTCATGAAGTCATTTATAAAGGAACCAAAAGCTTTATAACCTTACATTTGATCATATTTTCTGTTTTACCAATCTGGGTTATGATCATTAAACTCAAAATTTAGTCGGAATAAAATTAAATATAATAAAAAAAGATTTTTTTAAAAATACATACACACACACACACACACACACACACATAAAAATATATCATATTTAAATTATATATAAGTTTAAAAAAAACATTTTTACAAATAATAAAAATGGCACAAGAACATAACAAAATAAATGTAAAAATTATAAAGATTTTGAAAAGATATAGAAATATAAAGAGAATGGTTCAATACGTTTTTGATTCAATATAAAAATAACAATTTGACATAGGGAAAAAAATCTGATGCTTTAATTGTAGTAAAAATAGCTGTACTCACATTTGTGCTGTTGCATGGCGTGGTACATTTTTGTAAGTAAAGTATTCTTGGCATAGCAGGGTTATTTGATCCTGATCTCCAGATGGACAGAGATGGATATCTCGGCTCCCTTTCGTCTGCGTCATAACATACAAGAGCTGTGATAACACTTCGAACATCGTGTTGATTGTGCGTCAACAGCAACTCCACTCAAAGAGCGGCTAGCGCACGATCACAGATGACTGCCAGAAACAACTGTGTGAGTGTATCTGTTTCATTCAGGAAGAGAGAGAGGATGAAAAAAGCAATCAATACATCACTCGAGAGAAAAGCGACCATTAAATTGGGATTATTTCTGGTAGGCTCAACAACAATAAAAAATGTGCTTCAAAAAAAGGCTCAGACATGGACAGCTAGCACGAGCTGAGCCTGTGATTGCTTCCTCTATAGGAAATAAAGCGTTTAAGGTTAAATTTTGGCTAATAAAAGACAGAAACCCTCTTATGTTTGAAACATCAGAGAACGGAAGGGAGGATATTAATGCTAATCGGGTTCCTCTTATCCATCTGCACACAGAACAAGGCCTTCAGAAGCGTCTAGCAGACTCCATAAAATCAGACTGACATATTGATCAGGGCCACAATTAAGCTGCTCTATTCAGTAGGTGCCACCATGAGGAATTTAGCCCCGAGCCGCTGCTTGCAAAGGAGGATTTTGGAGACATTTTGGCAGTTCGAGTGTCTCTGGTGCAAAACAGCCACAAAGACCGGCTTGTTTGCCGACAGCTACGAGGGAATAAAAATAACGCAAACAGAAAAGAAGAGCGTCACATGACATGATCACTGTACCAGATGACTGCATGCCAGAGTAAATGGTTAATGTCAGAGGCGAGCCACTGTTAGTTCAGTTAAAACCACAATGCCTGTTATTGTGAGCACGAGCATGTGTCTGTGTGTGTAAATGCGTGGTATTGAGAGGCACACTTGTGGTTTTCATGCATGCTGGAGCCTGCTCTTTTTGCCCAGTCAGTGTCCTCTACACTGTTTCTTTCTTTTTCAAATCCTTTCTCACTTATCTATCCAACATACGCACATTTGTAAAGCTATAACCCACATATTACTCATAATTGTGTATTTCTCATGAATGAGACTTGTTATTTTCTTTGTCATTTTAGGTTTTACAATTGCATCTTTATTTTTAAACATTTTGAAGTAATGTTTAACAATTACACGTTTTTATTTCTCATCAATGAAACTTATTTTTGTAATTTTATCAAAAAAATTACAAAAGAGGCTTGCACATTTGCAGAAATTAGCCACCTCGTGAAATATCTATGAATTGCTGTGAGACTGGGCTGGACTTTTTACAGTATAGTAAAATTTTGTGTATTTCTCATAATTGTGTAACGAAGGGGACAAAGACGTGTGGCTCCATAAGCAGGCTTTTATTAACAGATGTGGTCATACAGGCTGGGTCAACAGTGTTGAACAAGGATGATAGAGGAAAAACAGTCCTGAAAGAATGCATGGGTCGATCGAGGAGCAAACAGTATCCAGAGGGGCAAAACAAAGCAATAATCCAAAAGGCAAGGATAGAGGCACTCCTGGCTGGTCATAGTAACAAAATGTAACTTAATGTAAAACAATTTTTAAAAACACTTTTTTCTATTTATCATAATGGATTCATAGTTCCTCATAGATGAGATTTACTTTAGTTTATTTCCTGCAATTGCATTTATCTTTTGAAACTTTTTTTTAATCCCACATGCATCGCGTTGCAAAATTCCTAGCTGTTCTTTAAAGGAAAATTCAAAGCTCATAACTTCTAGCAATCGCAATTAATTTTTCATAATTGCCTTATTTATCCCAATTCTGAGCATTTCTGGTAAATAAAACTTTATTTCCAATAACTGCAAAAATATTTCTCACAATTGCAATCTTTTCTCAAAATTGCAGTTGTATTTCTTACAACCTTCCACATTAAATTTCATTTAATCTCAGTTTCATTTTTAATCAGAAGCAGTAGGCTTCCTATCCAAGGTCACATGGACTACTGGTTTAGGCACCATTTGAATGCAGCATTTATAAAATCTTACTGATAATTAATGCAGTAATTAAAAGGGAGTTAACTTCAATGTTTACTGCTATAAATCGAATTGTTCATGACTCTTCCAGACAGTTCTAAACATCTCCTGGCCCCTTGAAATTTTAATATACTTCCTCTAGCATTACCAGACACATTCCTCCGAGCACACAGTTCATGTTAGCACTGGTGTTGCCTTTAAAATAATCCACATCAGTCGTCTGACAGGTGCAAGTTTATAGGCATAACCCCAATAAAACCTAACGATGCCAATTGTACCTTGTAAATCCAAGCAACCGCAAAAAACCCTCCAAATGTCAGTACTTTTCATCCTTTTTAAGAACGTCTTCCTCAGTGAGCTAAACATTTCCACAATTTCAAATGTGAAAACACATACAGCTGCCGATGCGAACCTGTTAAACCAAGCGCTTATATTTAGCTCAGCAGAAACCGCAAAAGGCTCGTCTTTTAACCGTTCTGTGGAGGAGTGCAGAGAGAGAGAGTGACATTTCTTCCGTCTCTGCTTTATCTTTATCTTTTTTGTTTCCAAACTGAAGTGGATTTCAGGGGATGTCGAAAGAAACAAAGTGCTTCCTCTTCAGGCTTGGCTCGAGACTGCAGTTAGCTTGGTGATTTCACACACAGCTCAAACTATACTCTATTTTTACCTCACGAATGCAACGGCAGTGCTTTCTGAACTCACAGAGAGACAATGAGAAGTTCAGCCAGACCAGTGCCAAACCAAAACCATGCAGGAACTACTGTACATATAAACATTACAAAAATTCTTTCTTTTTACATAAACTTTGTTGAAATTCCTGCAGTTTTTATCCATGACTCAGAGTACATCCTCCACAAGAAAGCATCAAAGCAAACGGTTGGGTCAGGTACCTTTTAACTTTGTTTTTTGGTTTGAAAGTCTGATTGTTTCTCAGTTCCCTCTTTGAAAGCCATTGCCTCGGGGAAGTGCATGAGTTTTACAGCTCAGAAACGGTCGCTGTGCTGTTGAATATCACGACTAGGCCATTACTGTCAGGAAAGCGTCCAGATCAGCAGCCTAGAAGCACTATAGTTTGAAATTAGCCCCTAGTGCATAAGTCATGAAATAGACATTGCTCTAAGCATGTCTCTAATTAGTTTCATTCTTTATTAAATCACCGACCCGAGAGATGTTGGTGCTGCTACTAGAAGACAATCACAAAGAGACAGGCGCAAATATGCAACATACTAATCACGTACTAATATATATTCGCAGAGCTTGTTTTTATGTTTTAGGTTTTTTTTACAAACGTAATTGCTTTTAATTAAGTTTAGCGTTTCGTTAATTTCCAATTACCAATATGCGTTTTTGTTTTCTTTTTCGGCCACAAATTGAAATGTAATCAAGTGTTCCATATTCCAAATGATTCCCCAAGGACCTGAGCATGCTTTGCTGCAAATTAAAGTGTTGTACACTTAAAATGACCAATTTTAAATTCTACATTTGCTGTCTGAGTCTCAGACCATGACCTTTTTAATGCCTGAGCAGAGTCGAGAGTAAAAACAAGTGGCCGTCATCCAACGTGACTCACAAACTGCTTGATTCAGGAAGGAACTGAGGCCAGTTACGATATCTCAACTGCAGAGATGATGAAGCATTTTTATGACTTTTGATCATTTTGATC
>JAUCNO010000353.1:9695847-9714640 GCA_032353835.1 Enteromius viviparus
GCGATCATTTCACACTTTGCCTGAAACCAGCGGGCATTCTATACATTGCCTAGGCATTCTATAGAATGCCGGCATTTGACACATTGCCGGTAACATATATATATATATATATACTGTATATATATATATATATATATATATATATTACAGTCTAACTATACCACAATATTTTTGTCATTGAGATTTTATTAGCACATAGAAAATACACTCCCTAACGTTCAAGGTGCTACATTCTTCCCAGTCCCCACCTGAAGGAACTTCACATTTATCATGTGCATTGCAAAGTGGTCCTGTTCTAATGTCCATATGAAAGCATAATTTGAGTCACTACATTCTGTTTTATAATTTTCACACTGACAGTAATGTAATTCAGTGACTGTCACCGTGTGCCAGTTGTCTCTGTGCCAGGCGCTTTGGCACTCTGCGCTCTTAACCGTTTAGGGCATTGGCATTCGGCCTGCTAAGTCTCACTTCGAGACGTCTCTTCATACGACGACAGACTGAAACACAGGCTGGCTCCTGAGACAAAGCTGTTTATTTCAAACCCTTTTTAGAAAAGGGTATTTTTTTACAAGGCACAAGAGCTTTGTGGATCTCACTTGACCTACAGAAGAGATCACTTCGTTTTCAATTTGCTCGCTACATTTATCGGAACCTTTTACTCCATTCTGAAAGATGGTCATATCCAGTAATTAGCTTCATAAGCTATGCCTGGAATTACATGGCCACTGCAGCTATGTCCAAAAATGCCATCCTGTGCTTTATAAATAAAGCATTAACCATTTATCTATCCACCGTTACTATGACTAAAGCTAAAGCCCAAACTACTCTTAGTTTTTTTGTGCTAAGGTATACGTTAGCTTAATCTTAATGATGGTGCGAGTTCTGTTTTGCACCAATTGCATGCACCTGAATGGACAAATACACATACAGTTATGTTAAAATGTCCATTATGGAAAGTATTTACAAAATCACATTTAGGAATATTGCATATGTATCTGTATACAGTGCATTCAAGCTTAAAGTGCCAGCAGTCACTTTACCACCTGCCACGGTCTATGATATAAAACAATTGAGATTATTAAAACATGAACAAATCTAAACAAATTTGAGTGAAAAATCTAAATTTGCTATCAAAAAGACGTTTTTATTAATCTGGGGGGGATTTTATTAATGTCTGGGGGGAAAGGTGCAGATACTGAACAAAGATGAAACTCTCTAGTGCTCATATGTCCGTCGCCTATGTTGCTATATTGAGTAAACTGAAGTATGCTTGGGATACTGGGCATAAGTAGAATTTATTAAACAAAATTTACCTCCAAATTAATGGATAGTTTTTGGTTTGGGTTTAGAGAATTAGTTCACCCCAAAATAAGAATTCTGTCATTAATTACTCAACCTCATTCGTTTTCGAAATACAAATGAAGATATTTTTGATGAAATCATAGAAAAATCTGACCATCCATAGATAATTATCCTTTTGGGTTGAATTTACCGTTTACTGTTAGTTAAGGCATATGTGATGGTCATGGTCACAATTTTGTAACTCCTACGCCATGAATGTCGAAATATAAGACAATATTGGAAAAAACCTATACAAAAATTGTACAGGCTAATTATTCAAGAAAGGGAATCTTGGCTCAGTAAGTGCAAGATCTTCATCAAGAGGTGTCAATCCGGCCCAGAACATCCAGTTCAGCACAAAGAGCAGTCAATCCCAAAACCCTTACACATCTTCTTGCAATGTAATAATCAATTGATGCATTGCAATTGATGAAGATTTCTTATACACCAGGGAACTGTGATGCACTAGGTATAGGCTTCATAAAGTGAATTCAGGATGTCAGGATGGGAGAATTACCTATGCTCGTTCCACTCTATCCACTTAACCACTGATCCTGAATATAGAACTGCAGCAAGAAGAGTATAAACAAACCACAAAAGAGAACATTAAGGCGTTTAACCTCACTGAATCACATGGTTAACCTGCACTCTATCTAGACCTTAGTGCTCTCAGGCCAGCCTAGACCGACGATAGTCAAAAAAGAAGGCAAGAAACCATGCAAACTGTGTTGTGAGTTCACGAAATTCTTTGCAAGGCTTATCCAAACAAGGCCATTACAGTTACAAGTGAGCTTTGAGAGTTTTGCCCAAAGGGACTAAAGATAGGATTACTCCTAAAACCATTCTCATTTAGAGATCTTCCACAAATGGCTGCAGTCAAGTCCATACATGATGGGAACTCTGCAATCCAACATTAAAATCGGGCCGACGTGGGTATTCTCCGGACTTGTTGTCTTTCAACAGGCTCTAATCTGCACAGCTCTCCTCAATTTCCCACTGGGCAAAGGACTATTAGATTACACCGATTCTGCCCTTGCGATAAACACAACCCAGGCTGTTTGTCTGAAGGTTGAGAGATCCGTCTCGCTCTCAGCTGACGAGTTTGAGATCCTGCCCAGTGTGTCCCATGGAGCACAGCGAGCTGAAGAGACCTCAGCTTAGGGAGCAATGGACTGAGCAGTAGAGTCTCCTCTGAGCTGATAGCTTTTGACACGTGTGATTCAGTGGAACTGAGTTGAATAAAAAGCCTTTTTTCATCATGCCTTAGGAAGGGAAGGCCTGGGGGATTATGGTCAGTGGAGTGATCAGGGACTGTTGCTAAGGGAAGGGGCCTGGCCCTCAGGTCATGCTCTACAGACCATCATTTCATATACAAATGAGGGCAGGGAGTATCAGATAATGCAGGTCTCCAGGAGGACTCTAGAGTTCCCCTTTACTCTTTTAGAATCTCCAGCAAAAGGTTAGAAGGTCAGGGATCATTCATCGCAACATATCTGACAAGACACAAACAGCTTTCTTGCTTGCATACAAATAATCAGCAACAAACGCTTTATTTCTCCTCAGGAAGACAAAGCCCCTAAGATTTGTTTATATGTCCAACTGGTATCAGCATTGTATGTAACAGAATGATAAGCTAAGACATGGAGATATTTTTCCTCATTAACCGTGTTCAAATTTCCCTTTGTACAGCAGTCTCTTTTCCAGGGAGCGGCTTGACTATTCATGGTATTGAGCCTGACATGCTGACGACTTTCAAAGCAATTCAGGTGGAAATCCTGTTTAGTTTATAGTTAACTACATTTGACATAGCATTTACCACGCATGAGCGGTTCTAAACATGGAGACAAAATGTTCAAACTTTTAAATTCATAACACAACAGGCTCGGATTACATGTTTGAGTGTGCTTGAAAGAACCGAAGACCAAAACCGCTGAAACATGGCCTTAAAGAATAAAAACAACCAAATAACTTTTCAAAAGGGGCTAATGCTAAACAGCTGCTTACACAAAATAAAACAAGTTCCTTTTGTTACAAACAAGGCTCATTAGTAGTGAATTAGAACGCTAGTACTACATACTAGCGCTGTTTCAAACACCACATCATAACACAACTTCTCAGAATACCACGACTGTGAGTTTTAGACTAGTAAGTGTCTCTCAAGGCTTGTAAGTATAAAATGCTATTTGTGAGACTTGCTAGTTAGCACTGTAATCTGTGATGAAAAGGCTATTCTCTGTTGCTTGACAACTTGTGCATCCTTTTCTTTATTGATGCTGTTCTCGACTTTATTTTAGTTAAGAGGTGATACCCTAAAAACTGCTGACTACCAATTCAGCTCTGTATGCAAGAGTTTTGTTTCGAAAGTTCACAGTCCATTCAATGAGAGAGATTTGCCAAAAGAACAGATGTTGTCAGAATGGTTTCCAACAGAAAGGAATTAGTCTCTCACACCTCTGCTAAAGGTGCTAATTAAAGAAAAACCTAAGTACTTGGCACTTCTCACATTCACAAGCATTCTTTTTTTTCTTTTTTTTAAAGATTTCTAGCATCACACTGTAATCCCCATTTGTATTGCAAACGAACATTGTGCTAAATGAATGACTGCTGCCACGATCCAGAAGATATTGGCAGCCTATTAATTATTTTAGCCTTAATTGCTCTTTAATTATCTGATAATCTGATGATAATATTTGCTCATAAGTAGGCCAAAATATTAGCTATTTTGTGTGAGACATCTGGACTTTGACATACCTACATGACAAAACATTCATTATGCACAAAGAGCTGTAAAATTAACCTCAATTTTTTCGCTCTCCTCAGAGGAGACAAAGGCTGAAATAGGCTCTGAATGCCAAGAAGCCAGATGCCCTACATCATGTTTCCCCCAAAGACGTCATCTGCAGTGGAGAAAAGCACCACATGCCTGGCCTCATTGTCTGTCCGTCTCCCACAGGCCCCCCAGTGCAGTTTAACATTACACACAGAACACAGGGCTGATGGGACTGTGGCAAACTGACTCAGGCTGGCTCTCTTTCTCTCTCTCGCTCGCACGCACAAAGCCACCCGTAATGTTTGGACAGATAAAAGGCCGAATATTATGCCAGTAGGCCACGATGCTCCGCCTGGTTTGTCATGCAGCTGAATGGAGTTGTGGTGAGGGAAAGGTTTGGCCACCCTCGTCTCATCCCCTGCCAGGACACACACAACTGCACACACACTTACAACCACCCTATAAAGAGAAGAGGAAAAAGGCAGGCATTACTGGTCACTGAAGTTGACTTAATGCACTTCTATCACAACAACTCTCAGAAGGATCTATACAGGTGGAGCTGGGGAAGGAGGAGGTATTTCTGAAACACTGCCAATGCTACAGCAAGTACTAGCTGTGTATTTGAATGTTGAGATGCAAGCAAATTGGCTGGAATTGTTTAATTGTGTCAGATTAAGTTATCAAGCTATCAGGCTGTGCCTTTTAGAATTTCATGACAGAATTTTAAATTCTGTCATAAGTAATATTTTAAGCATAGTCTTTTTCTAAAATGTTTTTATTAACAAAAATTTCTTTAGAGGAAATATAGACACAAATGAACCATAGTTGTTGTTAAGCAACTATAAAATGAACACAAATTGGAACACAATTATAAGAGATGGAATCACATTCAGTTAAAGTGTAATGAATACACTTCCATACTTTCTCTCTGTGGGAAGGTTGGTTCACCCATTTAATGAATGAATTCAAGCTCATTTTCATGCAGGCTTATTCACGTTCTCAGTCAGCTGCACAGGAAGTTGAAATAGATTCGTCCTGAATTTATAGTTGGCCACTCTATCAGCCCTGAACTACAGCCTTACAGATGGCTGCTATTTGCAACAGACTGTGAACTCTCGTTCCCTAATCTCTGTCATTTCATCTGTGCTTTTATCCATCTTTTATCCTTTCGCAGTAAAGTCAACACGTATCAGATGAAAGGAAATGCTTTAAACAAATATCTGATGTTAATATCTCGATATCTGCAATGTGTCCATAGCAGCTTCATATGCAGTAAAGATACATCCATCCAGCCATTAAAACCCATCAGTACCAGCTGACTGAGCACAAACTGGGCCATATGAAAGAAAGCAGACGCGCATTACTGAACATTATCCACTTTACCAAATGCTTATTGCAGATGGTATGATGTTTTTTTTCCCTCTTCCTTTTTAAATGCTCCTAGATCTGCAGCAGAAGCCAGTTAGTCTGTGTCTACAGGTATAGTCTGCACTGTCTGTCTCTTTTTTTACCCCCTGTCCTGTCCCGTTTCCCCTCTGTTAGCCCCGAGCTGCTGTGACCAGGCAGTGCTCGCCAGCTCTCTAATTGATAACAGCCAGCAGGGGCCCAGTCAGGGGGGCAGGCCTGACTCTTTGCCTCCAAACACCCCTGGGAGGCTTCGGGCCGTGGTCCAAGCCATCAACATCGCCAACTGTACAGACACCAACAAGCACTAACTGGTAGCTATTTACCAACAAAGTAGCATTTAATTTTGTCACTGAAAAGCATTCAGACATGCATGCATTCAAAAGCTGTACCAATTCACACACAGTCTTGTATCCTGTAACAAAACATAGAACACATTTACCAAGTGTTAAAACCGACACGTTTTCTGTCATAGCGACACCACTGTCAGCAAGCATTGGGGCAAGATCTGCTTCGCCTATTCTATCTGTCCATCTCTTTCTCTCGGTTTCTGTCTATAGATCAGATCTCAGCTCAGTGCACTCTCCAGGTGCATGCAAAATGAAGGCAGTTCAAAGACATCAGAAGCAGTCAAATTAGACACATTAGCAGGTGTCTCACTGTAAAGTGCCATGATCTCAACTTGGAGACCACAACCTATCATCTACTTGACATTTTAATCCTTACGTTTTACATGTTTCACATTCCAGGCTGAAGAATTGTGACAGGTCCTCTAGTCTAGAACACCTGGTTTCAATAGTAACTAAGTTTGATATAGTTTCTATGAAGTTATATATCTTTGATGATATAACTCTATTCAGTTTGAGTGTTGTAGATCCATCTCCAGAAGATAAAACACAATTGGCGTGGCCAACTAAGTGGATTATGAATGAATTAGACTTAGCATGAGGGGTTGTAAACCATTACCGGCCCTTCCACATTCAACCTAATGGTTCTGTGGTGTGTCTCCGTATGGCCGTTTTGGCATGTGGGCATATGACAGTACCTCTGGGGTGTCCCAAAAGTGCATTCATTTGCATTTATCATATCTGAAGCGTGCACTGATACACTTGCCTGAGGTAGAGTTTAACTGCAATGCTTTATCTTGCTTGTTGATGTATAGCATTAAATGTGTAAGATGTACATTTTTATAGCTTAAAAGAATTTCAGCGTATTGGCATCTATCTCATTATCTTTCCTATGGTGTGTAGTGCACATGCACTGCAGACAGTAACCATGACGGCTGAATGTACAGGAAGCTTGTTGTGGTTAAGCTGGTATTGTTTTGTGGGATGTCATATCAGTTTGTTTTCTGCAGCTACTGAAACAAATCTCCCAAATCCCACAGACTGCTGCAGGCTTCGCGGGCCTACTTAACAAGGTAATTAAAACTGTCTGCCTCCGTTCCCCCAAAAATTTGCATACTCCTCCTCCTACTCTTTGTGAGGGTCTTTAAATGAATCTCTCGTCTCCTGATTTTCCTCTTTGGTGTATAAGCTGCAGCAGGGAAGGGGGCAGTAGAGTTGAAATTGGAGGTCATGTGACTCAAGACGTCACTGTTGATCTGAGTGACAGTTGGAGCAGGATAAATTTCATTAATGACCCAGTTTAACAGCATGCATTAGAGACTAGACAAGCCAGAGAACATGTCTCACCACCACCGTCGATCTCTTACAATTATTACTGGAACTAATTAAGGAATCCAATTAATGCAGCTAAAAGAAAACGAGTGGGGTTGGGCAAGGGAATTTCCAGAGCAGCAGTTCAAATTTGTGTGCGTAATTTGGAGGGCAAGGCATGCTTGAGTTTCTTGGGAAATAAGGCTGGCTTATGGGAACAGTTGTCACTAATCATCTGGATTTGTTCAAGGTGACATGCAGCAAATTAAGCTGAGTTCAATCTCCCCAACAAGTCTAGAGAATGCTTATCGTTATTGTATGCTCCCTACGGGTATTGGAAAAGCATACATTTACTGAGGAGCAAAGGCCGAAACATCTGTCAATTCGACCTTGTGTCTTTATCTCGTTTAGATCATTGGATTTCTTCTACATTCTTTCACTTATTGAGATTTCACCAAGTAGGACCAACCCTAGTCTCGTGTAGCCAAACTGATGGCTGAAAGTCTGAAATCCATTGTAGCTTTGATTGGCCAACGCCCACCCATGAGGCTGTTTGACTGACATGTCAAACAACTAATCATATCTTATTTTGTTCAGGCTCACATTTCAAGTTATAGAAATGTCGCCACAAACACTGCAAAAAATGCTTTTATAGCCTACATTTTTGTGTTGGCCAAAATATCCAAAAATTCTTCAATCAAGAAGCATTTTTTAGACATAATTTTCTTTTAAAAAAAAAGTCAAAATTAAGTGAATTTTTACTTACAACAGGCTAAATAATCTGCCAATAGGGTAAGCAAAATAATCTCAATAATTTCAAACAGAAAGCAAGATTATTTTGCTTACCTCATTGGAAGATTCTTGTTTCAAGTGAAAAATAGCCTTTTACTTGTCGAGTAAAATCCTTCTTGATTTAAGAATTTTTAGATATTTTGACTGTAAACAGGACAAAAAGTCTAGGCTAAAAAATAATTTTTGCAACACTCGGGTGTATTTTAAAGATTGTATGCCGCAAAATTGTTATATTTCACATAGTTTTTGTGATGTTTGCTCCCTTGCGAGAAGGCAGGACTCAGAGGCAGGAGTAGCGAACAGTGGAACATTTATTTAAATAAACAAAACAAACAAAGGAACTGTGAAAGCAAGGCAGAGCAATAACATCAGACATGCAACATACATTACTTTAACAACAGATGCTAGACAATACATAGGGAGTCAACTAAATACAAAGAGTAATCAACAAGGGGAGACACCTGGAAACACGGATGGAAGGGAGTGAACAGTGATGAGATGGGCTGGGTTACAAACAAGAAACAGCACATGGGGAAATGAATGAAAAACAAGACACAGAGCACGTGGACAAGATACACACAAGGACAGGACCAGGTGACGGTGTGACAGTTTTAAAAATCAGCATTTGGTTGATCCTGATAAGCTCTCGTCGTCACAATTGTAAACTGAGCTTGGCGTCTAGGCATCTATGTTTTCAGGCAGAGCATTAAAGAACACGACACACACGTCTCCCAGAAATCCTAAATAATTCAGCCAATCCCACAATGACTTCGAAACTCCTGAAGTGTTTCCAATTTTGTGGGCTATATGCATCAGACGTTCACCCAACTTTCCATGGGTGTCACGTCTGAGGCTAAGACTAGACCAACCCACTCTCATAAGAAATCATTTCTACAAGACTTTTTATATTTCAAATGACTTGACCAAAATGACAAAAGAAACAGCCCAAACCTAAATCTAACCATAAATCCCAACCTCAGTATTCAAGGCCTAAACAGTAGTATCTTTTTGTACACACCATGTCTTATATACATTATATAATATCTTATAAATTTGCTATATTTACTTGTTGGAACAAGTTCCTAGATCAGCATCCTTGATGGTCCCAGCACAACTTTCCTGTCAACCAATCAGATCTCAAGGTTAGCTTTAGGTCAAGCTGGTTGATAGTTAATGGTTAAGGTTAGAGTTAGGATCAGGATTAGGACCGTTTGTTAGACAGATGGCCATTCCTGCTAAAGGGCCCCACTCTATACTCCTGATTCTGATCTTGACATAATGAGGTTTCAGGGAGCCTGTGAAAGGAGGCAATTAAAAAGCGAGGCCCATGCAAAGACTAAATATGACAATGCTTACGATACTGAAAGCATTTCTCAACCCACTGAGGGAATGGTGTGTAAATTTTCTGTCCCATAGTGACACTAATGTCCACTAATGCCTCTAAATGCTAGACAAAACAGCTCAGAAAGGTAAACGGATACCCTTCACCGCCTGCAGGGGTAAAACTAATCATAAATCCCAGAGTCCACACCACCCCAACAGAGGCTCTGCCAGTTGTCACCAAGTTGATTGTCTCTCTTTAATTGCCAAGGCAGTGGAAGAGATGTCTAAATCTTAGTCATTTGTCTGAAGTAACTTTAGAATGGGGCAGTTGGATGGAGCTGAAGGGAAAAGCAGTTAAGTACCCGAGTTCCTTAGTCAGGTGAGTTCTAGATTGGGAAGAAGCTCACAGGGCTGCCACAGACCATGGCAGATTTTCTGCACTGAAACCTGAGGCCTTCACTAGACTGGCTGTGTTGGTAAGAGGGAAATAGCATGTCATTTGCAATAAAGGAATGCAGCTCTTGTTGCTTGAGCCAGCCGGATATACCATTACAGTTCTTGTGCTGGATGAAGGAAAAAAGTAAAACAAGGATGAGGGAGAGAAAACTTGACTAAAAGGCCTAAAGAAAATCTAAAGTAAAGGTAAAGCAGATGTATGAAGAAAAGAAACTGGAATCATATACTGGAGCAAACACAAAGAAAACTAAATTTTGCAGTTTCTGGCGGATAGTACACATTGTATCAGATACTTTAAATCTGCGGAGCCCAAACCTGAGATCTACCTTTATTCAAAGTTCAGCTCCAACCCTGATTGAACACAACCGAACCAAAGCAATTAAAGTGCTAGTTCACCCAAAAATTAAAATTCTGTCATTAATTAGTCTCATGTCATTCCAAACCTTTAAAGGGATAGTCCTCCCAAAAAAAAAACAATTGTATGTTCACCTGCTTACCCCCAGTACATACGAGATGCTGGAGATGTTGTATCTTCAGTTGAACACAAATGTTCACAAAAAAGATTTTTACCTCAAACTGACTCAAACTGTTGCCGTCTGTCAGTCTTATAATGCAAGTCAGTGTCAAAAAGAGAGTAAAAAAAAAACATCCACAGACAAAACCAAATTTAACCCTACAGCTTGTGACAATACATTGAGGTGTTAAGATGCAAAATGATTGGTCTTTGCAATAAAAAAAGAACAGTATTTATATATAAATATATATATATATATATATATTTTTTTTTTACATTTTATACCCCACAATCTCCTTCTTTCCTGATTTCATTTAAAACATAGATGATACATAGATATAGACATAGGTATCGTGGCCCATACAAACAGTCACTAATGAGGCATAACTAATGTAACGACCATGTTCAAGGCCCAGAGAGCCTTTACACTCTGGGGCTATTTTGGGGAAATTCCGCCTGCATTTGGCCTACAACATTAAAAAGCTTCTTATACCCACATGCAGAGGTGTGTATACAAAAGATTGGTATAATTTTAAAGGAAACCTTTTGAAATACATAAAAAAAACTGTTGAAATTGATTAAAATTAGTGTAACATAGTGTAATTTACGTGTAAATAACTTTGTTACAGTAAAATAAATATCAAAGGGATTCATATCTGCATAAAATATAGATTATAAGCTTTCAAATGCTACGCCAGCGGGTCCAAAGGGGTCCGCAGAGTTTAAGGAAATCATTAAAAAATAGTCAATGTGACAAGTTATGTTTTTTGTTTGCAAAGGAAATATCATTGCACAAATACATTGTGGTACTGCCGTGAACACTCGTTATAGACTAAAGAGACAAAAAGAGAAGAAATTGTTGAATAAAGTCATTGATTTTTACCACTGATGGTCACATGGTCTATTTTATAAATGTCCTCATACCTTTCTATGTCTTAAACGGGTCAGTTTCATTGCTGTCTATGCAGGGTCAGAACGCTCTTGGATTTCATTATAATTATTTGAATTTGTGTTGATATTAACAAAGGTCTTATGATTTGAAACAACGTGAGGGTGAATAATTAATGACAGAATTAAATTTTTTTTCTAAATAATAGACAGGTGAACTGAAGCAGGCTTAAAAATGAACTCTGCAGGTAGATTTCCAGGTACAAAATTTACCCCTTTTCTAAATTTTTTAATTCTACAATAAAGAAAATAGCTTTTTAACATTCAACAATTACAATCTCTTAATACTGAATAGGTCATGATGGCATACCTAACCATAACCCATAAAACTTAGCTCAGTATACACATTTCAGCCACCTATCATAATTTGAACACTATTGTAATTCACAAGAGTGCCTGTTATAAACAGGTACAGTTCAGTAAGTAAGGAGCAAAGATCTACCAACTGATTCCCTTTTGACGTTTTATCTTACATTATGCATCTTTCACTTGCAGACAGGAGACCAACACTTCTAAAGAGACTTTAAACTTATAGCTAAAACATAAGGAAATACATCACTGCCTGCTGTTTTCCTAAAGGTTGATGACTTTCGCAGAAACTACTAGTGTTTTTCTCCTATTTAATAATGCTATTAATAACATTCAACGTTTCTGGAACAGATCCAATCTGTTGTTCAGCATTTATTTCCACGTTAATACTGTCTCAGCGAGTGCAGCGCCTGCCACGCAAATCAATCTGAACACAAAGCCTTGTGTACACAGAGTCTGGTACAGAGTTACCGGAGACACAATAAATAATTCTGCAAACACAAAGCGTGTTTACGTGCTGGCTTCAGACATGCAGACATGCGCATGGAAAATGAGTGTTCTCCTCAGAGCGGAGGGAATACTCTGACTGCTCTAATAAAGCCATGATTACTATCAGACTTCTACAGGCCGTCACAAACAACAACAACAAAGCAGAAATCGATTGTGACTTCACGCTTTTGTACACTTGTCTGCAACCCTGCCGGAACCCCACCCCCAACAATTTGCGGCTTCACAGAGCCAAACTAAAGGAAGAGATGAAATATCATAAATTATTGATATGCAGCACAGGATATGTACTGACACAACCGAAATCAGTTGTCTTTTCTCAGGCCAGCACGGGACTTTGGCTCCTGTGACTTTATAAATGCCCCCATGTTCACTCTCATTACCCACAATCCAGCTCACATTAAGCAGGACATATTCTGATTCCATTATCCAGAGGTCATTGTTTTTGTTTATTGGTTTGGAAATGATTTGGCATATTCTAAAACCAAAAATACATCAGTAACACCACCTTGTGATGTTTTGAAAGCTTTTGCTTGTCTTGATAAAGGTGGCTGCTAACAAGTGGCTAAATTTAACTACATAGGATGGCAGAACATTGAATATTTTCACACCGAAAAGGAAAACCCATCTACTCGGTCGTCACTTTTGGAGCCTGGTTTTCAGGAACTTTCAGGAATTGTTGTGTGTTGTTTTTTAAGATAGAAAGTGCTTAAAGAAAAATTCACCCAACCTTAAAATTGACTCAACCTTTAGGCCATGTATGATGTCACTCATTAATAGATCCTCTTCAGTGAATGGATGCCGTCAGAAAAAGAGTCCAAACAGCTGATAAAAACTTAATAATAATTCACAAGAAGCAGTCCATAATGAAGTTAGTCTAGGATGGGCTGAGGGTTACTTTTTAGCAAACTTTGGGATAGCAAACTAATGGTGGCAGAGTAGATGTATGTTTATCATTTTACGTGTGCCAATTGTTTCTAGACTTTTTGTCTAGTTGTCTAGTTGTTTTGGGATTTTTGTTGAGAGAACCGGGATGACGCTAACTTCTGGGCTTACCTACAAAAGCATGTCATCACTGCTTTATGTAATGTTTTGCATTTTCACTTTAAGTTTTTGAATATAAAAGCATTTTAATTTAAAGGCAAATCAATCGCATTGTGTGCCTTGTGTGCCTCTGATGTATAATGCGCATTAGGCAAATTCAGTAGGTCATCTGTACGTGTCTGCAACTGTGCATACAGACATTTGCTTGCTGCAAACAGCTTACATGCTACAGAAAATGTATCTGTACTACAAACTAACAGTTGCATGCTTTTTATGTTTTTCAACATCACATCCAGTCTTCAATTTCTATCTCTGTCCAGCGCTCATTTTCTCATACAAACGCTCTACAGCAGGGCTGAAAATTCATTTTGACATTAAAGCCTCTTATGAACGCAATGCGAGGGAGGGAACATTTTTACATTAACCATGCATGGCAGTGACTAACTTGCCTGTTTGTTGAGAATATTTGCTGGTAAGTGACAGTATTTACACCCTCGTTTCTGCGCAACCTCACTGACAAGTGCTCTCTGAATTAAATTGAGAAGATAAAATAGGCCTAAGTTGTATTTATTTGTGGTGTAATCATAAGGATTAAGCTGGTGAAGAAATGCATTAATGTCTAATCCCCCTCTGCGCACCCCCTTCTCACCTCCAGCTCCGCGGTGCATCCCGCTTTCAAAAAGAGAGGGGGAAAAAAATGGGGGCACTCGTTTGGAGCAGCCTTGAGCTTCAGCCAAGCTCTTATTGGCATTGTGTGCTTACAGCTGGGCTTGCTTTCCCTTTATCTTACTCACTCTTTCTCTGTCTTCCTCTCTCTTGTTCTCTGTGAAGTGCTTTTCTTCCTGGCCCAGCCTGACAGAGGGGTGTGTGTGTGTGTATGGGGGGGCTCTTGTGGAGGTTGTCACTGGGCCAACTCCAGCAGCTTCCTGCCCATTACAGCCCACAAAGACAGGCTGTAAACAGAGAAAGCGAGAGAGGGAAATCTCTGTCTCGATTCACAGAATACAGTGTATAACTTCCATCCATAACTACATTTGATCTGTTTAACTGACTGACTGTGCTTTAAATAACATAAACTACAGGGGCTCAGTAGTACACAACACAACAAAATCAACGTGTTGTGTCTAGTTTCAGTTGTGTTATGTCTTGTTTTTGTTGTGTTATGCCTTGTATTCATTGTGTAGTGTCTGGTTTAATTTGTGTTGTCTTGTTTCAGATGTGTTGTGTCTTGTTTTTGTTGTGGCTTGTTTCAGATGTGTTGTGTCTTGTTTTCGTTGTGTCTTGTTTCACTTGTTCTGTTTCTTGTTTCAGTTGTGTTGTGTCTTGTTTCAGTTGTGTTCTGTCTTGTTTTCGTTGTGTCTTGTTTTCATTGTGTTGTGGCATGTTTCAGTTGTGATGTGTCTTGTTTTATTTGTTTGTTGTGTTATGTCTAGTTTCATTTGTGTTGTGTCTTGTTTTTGTTGTTTTCTGTTCTGCCTTGTTCGAGTTGTGTTGTGCCTTGTTTTCATTTTGTTGCGGCTTGTTTTTGTTGTGTTATGTCTTGTATTTGTGTGGTGTGTGGTTTCATTTGTGTTGTCTTGTTTCAGTTGTGTTGTGTCCAGTGATGGGAATAGCGGCGTTTAAATAAACGTTGTTACTAACTGCGTTATTTTTTTCAGTTACGAGTAATGAAACAAATTACTGTTTCCCCTGTTATAACGCTGTTACTGTTACTGACAATAGAATGTGGCGTTACTATAATTTATTTTAATATTATTAGCATTTTTCAGTCCATTTCAATGGATGCGCTGAGTACCTGTATTTGACGTATCATAAACTCGACGCGAAACTTGACGCGCTAAATGTAAAACAATATTCTTTGTTGTATTTTCCTGTCAAAATAATGGATTTCATTTGGAATTCCTCAACTTTTAAGAACTGACAGTTTATCTGGTAGTGGGCGGGACTAATGTGCTAAAGACAATCTTATTGGCTGGCGCTCACCTATTATTGTCCCTGTTTTGATTTCAGCAAATCAATTCGAGCAAACACATTATACGTGATTAATATTCATGAACCCTGCAGCTAATTAATACTTACCGCATTTTATATTGTTATTAGTAGTAGAATTTTTTTAGTAGTTTTGTTATTTTATAATTTTTTTCCCCTGGTTTTATAGAAACATGATGACAAACAAGCACCACCACCAGTTAGTTTCATTCATTTAACATTTTATATTGGGAGCATCCAAGTTTGCCACTTGATTTTTTTTTTTTTTTTAGTAACACAATAGTTACTTTCCCTGTTAATTAGATACTTTTATAAGGATGTAACTCAGTTACTATTTGTGATAAGTAACTAGTAGCTATAACTAATTACTTTTTTAAAGTAATGTGCGCAACACTGGTTGTGTCTGGTTTGTGTTGTGTTGTGGCTTGTTTCATTTGTGTTTTTGTTATGTTATGTCTTGTATTCCTTGTGTGTTGCAGCTTGTTTTAGTATTATTTTATTTATATACTATATAAAAGTTTGCATTAATAATTTGAATTAACGTTTTATATAAATTAAAATTTTAAGTTTCATTTTAACTTAAGTTTTAGTAATTTCGTTATCTACTTTTGTCATTTTTATTGTTTTCTTTACTTTAAGGTGATTTTTGTAAGTTGTTAACAAAATAATTATTGGAGTATGTTACAATTTCAGTTTTTCTGCCTATATATATATCAAGAAACACAAGAAAACTCAGCAAACTCACAAGAAACGATGGCATTGACATCAAACCTAGTGCAATGAATATTCATTTTTGAGTGAACTATTGCCTTTACTAAAAAGGTTAATGGTTAATTTCATTAAAAAAAAAAAAAAGCTAATCAGAGTCATTTGCAGTGGGCAGCACATACATTCTTTTGCCACATTAAAGTTTAATTCACAAGGACTACAGATTGTATTGAAGGTGCATACAGAATGTGTATCTCTCCTGCCTGAATATCGCCTCTCGGTTCTCTCCACCTTTACAGATAGTGACAAACTGTTTGATGTGAGACCAAAAGAAAATGACAGCTGTGAACTAACAGAAGGGAAAAAGAGAACGCAGAGAGACAGGCGGAGAGTGATGGAAACAGCAAGGATGAAGTGGATGCAACACCAACGAGACGACAAAAAAAAAGAGAAAATGTCAACCAAATTTGAATGATGCATCATGTCCTGTTTGACATTACAGTAATTCACACATTTTGATGTTGACTGTTCAGTGATGCACACAAAAATAACTACTATTTGAAGTCAAACAAAAATGCCATAAAAGCATAAAATGAACGGCAAAATCCAATGACAAGACCAAAAATGCATAACTACCAGCTGAAACTTTTTTTTAATATGTAAATATAGCACTAATCACAAAAAGGTTGGTTTCAGCAGGTAGTTATGAATATTTGGACTTGCCATTGGATTTTGCCATTAATTTTATGGTTCCCACACCTCCAAAGACCCAGTTTAGCTGCTGCTTATGAACAGGGTTTCACGCTGATGTTAAAGCTCAGAAAGTATTAGAAACTGAAGAGCACTGCTGGAGCCACCATTTTCACAAACAGAGCAGCTTAAAAAAATCGGATAAATTTAGCTTTCAATACAAAACTGTAGCACACAAAACCCACCGACTGCACTTACAGGTTGTCCAATCCATTTCCCTCTTGCTAATCAAAACCAAAATTGAATATATTTGACAGCATTAGCCACAGCTAATGCAAAGCACCCTAGTGCAAATTCCTTTTTAATTTGAATAACAAATGAATCCTTTTAGAGGCCATGTTGTAATTTTCCAAGTCTGCACTGATAATGATCTGACTTCCATGGGATCATTTTTAGTTTAGCAAAGGTTGCATCTCCATGACAACTTCAAGAACGTGGAAAGGAGAAGAAACAGGCCAATTAGAGCCTAGAAGTGTATCAAAGAAATGACAGAGCTCTTTTTGCTATTAAAATCCTTATTTCTTTTTCACTCAATATCAATTTAGACATAATGCTAAAGCATACACTAAACACCAGAGATCTAATGTTTAAAGATGAGCATGTTTTCTGTCAGCATTTTTCTATTATGAGGTTTACTCAGGTATGTAATCTTGTGTGGCAGTACAAAATTTGCATATGTGTAGTAGCCTTTGCAAATATTTGACAATGCTATTGCTTGTTGTTAAGTGGTTGCCACAGTGTATGTGTTGGTTGCTAGGTGATACTACCTGCCCTACCATATATGCATATATATATATACATATATATATATATACTGTATATATAGTATATACTGTAAGCTAATATTTCTAGACACTTTGCCATAATATACGTAAATGTAAGTAAATGAAAATGTATTGTAGTTTAAATTTGGTCAATTTAAATAGGACTTAAGTACAATTTTTCATGTAATTTCCTAAGTACTTCTACTGTCTTTAAAATGATTTAAAAAATACTGCTGAATCTACCGACAATCATTTGCAGGAAAATTAAATATTCTTTCTGCTGGAACTTGTATGTCAGGTATTAGGTGTATTTTAGATACACATTTCTAATTATATGATGAAGTAGCAATTTGCAAATTATTAAGTATTAATTGTATGCTAGGTTGCAAAAGTACATTTAAAATACATTAACTTATGCATATCAAATAACAACAGTTAAAATTAAAATCAAGTACTTCTGTTTTGATGTTCAATGAACTTCTTTAAATCACAAAAGATTAATAAAACATGATTTATATGAATGCATTTAAAAGTAAAACTTTTAATTTGACATTATTGCAAAGTACACTTTTAAAAAGTGTACCTACGTATGTTAAAAGTGTAAAAGTGTGAATGTTTACTCTCTGTATACTTTAAGTACAATTAAGCGGCCTTTAATTGCATTAAATTATATGCACTCTAATTTTTAAACATACTTTTATGATTTGAAGTTTACACTGTGTATGCACAGTTTTGCCTTAGAAACCATATGCATCAATAATATCTATGAACTCATATGTACTAATCCATTCCACTATATACATTTGCCAGTAAAAATAGAGCCAAATTTACTAATAACCTAAAGACAAAAAAAAAAAAATCCAATATAACCCCATATTTTAGCTCTTTTTCAAAACATGTTAGATCTGTAGCACTCTACAAACAGAAACCGGGCATGCTAACATTGGTTTTTCTTGTGTATCGAGGTCCTTGCTATCATGAGACTTACACAGGAAATTGCAAGTGTTGGGGTGTTAGAGTAGACATATACTTTCTACACCTTTTGGCACCTTCAACATGAGTCACACTTCCGGAGTTGGTTACTTCTTAAAAAAGTATCAGTGTGTGCTGTTTGAACAATGTGTGATTTAATGCACCGGTATCTCTCGCTCACTCCCCCTCAAGGGAAAAGAGTTATCTGGGAGGAAGGCTGACCTTCTGGTGACTCCCAAAGCTCACTCCACGACCTGTGTGCCTGGGAAAACAGGAAACTGACATCTTGGAAAATGTAATGTTTATGGTTTGGAGCCATTAATATGGGCCCAATGCCCTGCTGTCTGCCACTGATTAAAGGGAGCTGTGGCACCTGAATGATAAAACAAGCCAGGGCATGAGACGGGTATACCATTTACTAGCTTTTTGATCATGAACAAATCTAACCGAGATGGCTTCAGCAGCTTTAAAGGAGAAGTTCACTTTCAAAAAAACTTTTGCTGAAAATTTACTCACCACCATGTCATCCAAGATGTCCATG
>JAUCNO010000353.1:9722040-9733835 GCA_032353835.1 Enteromius viviparus
TTTGATTTTCTTTATTAAAACTCACCTTGCATTTAGCCATCGAGTCGAGCCTGTCTGTTCTGAGCACACACGCCAGCAGCAATCGTGACAAAAGCAACATCACATTTGCAATTTTTTAAATACTGAGGTAACACTTTATATTAGGGTGTTTTAACTAGTTGATTATTAGCTTGCATATTACTATAATAATCACCATTTTAAGACATATTAATGTCTTATTCTATATCCCTAATCCTCCCCAATACCTAAACTTACTAAACAGCTACAAACAATTAAGAATTGATTGAGGGAAAAGTCATAGTTAATAGTGAATAAGGGGTGTTACCATAAGCTTTACCATGATTTCCTTTTAAAAAACATACACAATTTCCCTACATGTATAAGCCTTGGTTTGCTACAGTTTTCTAATGCATTCGTTTTCATTCCAAGCTTTATTCATAAGCTCAAATAAACATGCCTTACCCACATAAAGCAAAGTTAAGGAACATGCATTATTAACATCACTTCAGCTAAGAGACTGAACTCTAGGTGACACTATGAGAAAATGTACCAAGCCTTGATTTCCTATTCAAGCTCACTACACTTCAGATATATGACGTCATGAATCAACGCCGATATTTCTCAGGCTTAGGTGTAGCAGTCACAGGTCAATAAAGATGCAAACTCTAGAGTACTGTCTGTCACTACTGCAGTTCGGAGACAAACTGCTGAGTCAACTGTGACACATCGCACATCACTATTAAGGCTGTGAAATAAAAAGGTCTGGCATCACTGTCAGACATCGAAAGAACATTGACAGCATTATGATTCAGACCACTCATGACTGTTATTGCTACAATCAAAGCCTTTCACACGCCGCTGACGCTCTACCACCCAACGAACATCAGTGAAATCTGCCAACTCGCATTAACCCCCGAGAAGCAGATGGGCAGTGTTAGATAATCTGACTCATCCTGGACGCAAGAGTTTTGGAGTACGACTGCCGAAATTCGACGTTCAAGACTGAGAGACAGAAAGTTATTCAACCAAGCAAACCAGCAAGAATGTACACACACACGAACAAACAATTGTTGTTTTATATCTCTCTCTCACACACACATATATTTACTCAGGAAGATGTCACCTTCTGACCTCCTACACATTTAAGCAAGGAGTAGAATAAAAGTGATGACTTCACCAAAATGTGCTGAAAGATGCATGCCGAATAGAAAATTCTGGACACTTAAAAAGTGTTTGACCTTTTGCGAGCTTGATATCAGTTCACAGTTCACAACGTCTAATGCAGTTTTTTCCTTCCTTCCTAAAATAAACGAACTTATTTGAATCAGCTCACTAACAGAGACTCTTAAGGCCGGGGCACACCAAGCTGATATAAACCAACTAGCGACGACGAAAGTCAATGTTGTGTTACCTCGTGTTGGACAAAAAAGCTGCGCTCAAACACACCGCACACACTACAGCCAACGTCAAACTAAAAAAGTGTTCTGTGCGAGAGGTGTAAGCTCTCTATATCAGTAGCTATCAATAGTAGATATCCATCATTCAAATGGAGAAACCAGAATAAAGATATACGAGATAAGCACAGATATATGAAATGTAAACACTGACTCATTTGCGATACTAGGCATTTAATCTGTAATCACTCACTTTCCCTAAAGGCCCCGAAGCCAACTCAACATGCTGAATCAGGCCGACGTGAGCTCAACGAGAACCGACAAGAGGAACACACCAAACAAACTAACCCAACCATCACTGGCCATCAGCCGGACGAGAGCCGATGACCGACTGTCGTCTTGATGTGTCCCAGTCTTAAGATCTGAAAAGGATAGGTCAGATAAGGGAGACATCCAAAATGAGACAGCAGGAATGCTTAAAGATCTACCTACCTGCCCAAGTTCAAGTCTTATCAAGCACACCTCTTTGCAAAAATTAGCTTACAAGGAATCTAGGATTCTAGAACTATTCTGTTTCCACCTGGAAAGTGTTTCTTGGAGGTATACTTTGAAGAATGATTGTATGACTTTTTCATATGCCATGTGACCTGTAAACTGCAAATTTCAATTGCAGTTTTGCGAAATACTACTTTTTTAAATTGCTGGAAAAACCACCTCATGCAAGCGTAAAACCTTTTTTTGCGATACATGAGAGTTTTGGCGAAATTGGCGTGTTTCCATTAGGCATATTTTCAATTCGCAATCGCAATTTGCGCAATTTGAAGGGTAACGGAAACATGGCTACTGTGCATCATGAGAAATTCTTCCTCCCTAGAACCACCTGTCTAAATCGGCTATGGGGTTCTCCATATTTTACCTTGTTTCAATGCTGTCTGGGACACATTGAGGACAGATGAGAGTTATCAATACAACTGCGATGTTGTCACATGCTTTTCTGACTACCTCAACTTAAGTATTTCAAAGCGTACAATGTTTAAATTTTCTTGTATTTAATGCTTCTGTGATACATTCACAAAAGTGAACACATTAACACCTATTAACCTTTTATAAATAATGCTGAAAATAGTGCATGATAATGCAATAGAGGAATCGCAAACTGTTGGTCACGATAATGCCAAATGATGCCAAATTTCTATAAAAATAGGGCCTAAATTATTTTACTAAAAATCAACAGACATGCTAGATACTAGATGACATTAAACATGTATTTAAAAAAAGATTAATGTAGTAATTTGTAAATGCATGTAAGCACTGACAGAGCAAGTCTAACGTAATTCCTTGTTTCCAGCTGGGCAGAATAATGAATCTTTCTGTCATTCCCTTTGTCCTGTTCTGGAACCAAGACCACGCAAAGCCTATCCAAATCCATCCTTGATATAATACCAAAATTTTCATTTGTTTAATGAAAAGTGCTTTTTTCTTGTGTATCATATGAATTAAAAAAAATGTAAAAGCATACATTTATTAGTTAAAAATATCATGAGTTTAAACTTGAAATCAGTATCGAACCACATTGTGTATATCATTATACCCATACATTTTGAGCTTGTGAAAATATGAGTAAATAAATGACTAAGCAATTGAATAAATGAGTGAGCGAGTGAGTGAATAAATGAGCATGTGAGAGAGTATGTAATTGAAGGAATAAATGAATAAGCGAGAGTGATGAAGCAAGCGTGTGCGCTGGTGAGTGTGTGTGTGACTGCGTGTGGAGCTGAATATTGAGAAGACTGAGGAGGTGGAAGCTTTGTCATGAACAAGTCATTCTACGCACCACACACTGCAGTGGGCAGAGCTTACACAGACCCATCACAGCACGCTGAGGGCACGTGACTCAGCCCTCTTACAGAGTCTATCAGCCTGCATTGGCCCATTCCTACAAACCTTATTCAGAAAGCAATCGACTCACACTCAGTCATTGCCTTCCTCTCCCAGGCTGTAAAACCTCCACAGATCCGGCCTACAGGATGATACATCCATCTTACACTCACCAATTACATACTCAAGTACCAGCAAGTTCTCAGTGGACACCTGCAGTTACGATGCACAGAAAACACAAACTCTACAGTGGCTTCACTCTCACTGGTTTATTATGAGGCAGACAGCAAGTCCTGTGTTGGGCCATTAACACTGGACTGTGTTAAAGGCAGCTTGGAGATTAGTGTTTTCTTCTCACCTCCCTTTGTATCAAGCTTAAGAGCAGCCGCTCCCTGCTGGAGAGCTCTCCATCGAACCCGCTGACACAAACCCCACCACAAGCCTGTAAACTATTCATGAGCGCTCCATTTTTCATGGACAGAGATGGATGTTTCATGTAGGGCAAGATGGGATTGAAATGAAGAGAGAGAGAGAGGCATAGAAGTGAATAGCTGAGCAAGAGAATAGAAAGAAATTAGTTTTGAATATTCAAGTGGCACTAATAAAGTTATGTTGGAATGATTGCATTTGAGAGATGAATGTAAGCGAATGGCACCCCAGTTGGGAAACTGAAGTTTTCTGTGAGCTTCGAATTCCTGAGTTCTCTGCTAATTAAATAATCAAGGTAAAAGCTAATTGGAATTATTTTTGTTCCAAATAAAATGCATGACAGACATCCCAACCTGCAAAAACTCAAACCCCCTGCAAACATTTGTTTTACTATTTATTTACAAAAAAAAGTGATTTTAAACAAGACACATGATTCCTACATGAATTTTACATAACTGCAATCTAAGGTGAAACAAATGTTCTATTTTCTTTGTTTAAACTGAACTGATGTCTTCTGTCTCAGAGAAAAGAAATAATAGCCCGCCCACACTGAACGCTGATTGGTATACTTTGCTGAGTGACTTCCAGGAGACTTGGGATGTCTGGATGAATGGGAAGAACACTCTAAAAATTAAAAAAACAATTATTAAATTTACATAGTCTTTAAATAATCCGCATTCTTTGTTGGTTTCACTTTCAGCTTCACTTTCACGGTAGTTTTGAATTCGTTTTCGTTTTCCAATTTTTTGTTAGCTCTACCTAAATTTACGTTCGCCATTCTGGCACAAACCTGTCATGAGGGCGGGCTTAAGTCTTGGCTGATACGCCTCTACGGCGTTGCGTGGAGGTTGGGGACAGTGCCTCTGGACTGGCCGACCGGGGTGATTGGAGGGTGTGTTCCAAATATAGGGGATCACACTCCTCAGCCTCCCCGGGAAAGTCTATGCCAGGATACTGGCGAGGAGAATTCGTCCGATAGTCGAACCTCGGATCCAGGAGGAACAAAGCAGCTTTCGTCCTGGACATGGAACACTGGACTAGCTCTATGCCCTCTTTAGGGTACTGGAGGGTTCATGGGAGTTTGACCAACCAGTTCTGTGTTTTGTGAACATTGTGATTAACCAATCAGATTTGAAGAAGCAGTTTACAGTTTTTGTGAAGTTTAGGCTTACAATCAGTGTTTGGTGCGTGTACATCAGTGTCAGTCATCTATCATCTCCTCTGATTTTAGGCATTACTCATGGGTAAGGGTAGGTTTAGATGTAGAGATATGGTCAAGACTATATTTTTGCATTAAAATGTTGTCCCAGGGTCAACAAAGTATGCTGACCTAAGGACACATAGTAAATAGTAAAAACATTATAAAAAGGAAAAATCGAGATATAACATTACGTTTTATTCATGTGCAGAATGCAACAGCTGTGTCTTTATTTATATCGTTATATGAACTGGACTGCGTTCCGCCCCAAAATCGTTACGTTAGAGACCATTGGTGCAAAAGTATGCTTTGCCGTTTATTTTAGGAATGCAAGGGATATATGAAACACAATGCTTCTTAATGATCTAGGTAGACACTAAACTAATTCATGTTGTTCTGTATGTATGTACAGGTGCCGGTCATATAATTAGAATATCTTCAAAAAGTCTATTTATTTCACTAATTCCATTCAAAAAGTTAAACTATAATGTATACACTCATTCCACACAGACTGAAATATTTCAAGTGTTTTTTTTCTCATTTAATTTTTATGATTATAACTGACAACTAATGAAAACCCCAACTTCAGTGTAACAGAACATTTTTATATCTTCTTCTTCACAATAAGGTTAAGGTCAAGTGAGTTTGCTGGCCAAATAAGAACAGGGATACCATGGTCCTTAAACCAGGTTCTGGTAGCTTTGGCACTGTGTACAGGTAACAAGTCATGTTGCAAAATGAAATCTGCATCTACATACAGTTGGAGAAAACACAGTGGACCAAGACAACACAGTGGACCAACACCAGCAGATGACATGGCACCCCAAACCATCACCGACTGTGGAAACTTTACAATGGACGTCAAGCAACGTGGATTCTGTGCCTCCACTTTCTTCCTATAGGCTCTGGGACCCTGATATCCAAAGGAAATGCAAAATGTACTTTCATCAGAGAGTATAACTTTGGACCACTCAGCTGCAGTCAAGTCCTGTTCTGTCTTTAGCCCAGCCGAGACGCTGACGCTGTATATTGTTCAAGAGTTGCTTGACACAAGGTATGCGACAGCTTAAACCCATGTCTTGCAAACGTCTGTGTGTAGTTGTTCTTGAAGCACTGAGTCCAGCTGCAGTCCACTCTTTGTGAATCTCCCCCACATTTTGGGTTTTGTTTCACAATTCTCTCCAGGGTGCGGTTATCCCTATTGCTTGTATACTTTGTATATACTTGCATACTACTTTTTTAGTTCTATTGGCTAAGCATTTAGCTGTAGGGGACTGAAAATAAATGCAAGCTCACGCAAATAATTTTCTCCAATTTCAGCAGCTTTAAATGTTGTATTAATTCGGTTTAGACGTCAACCTTTTGAGTGTGTTGTCTCACATTTTTTAAATAGCAACTATTGAAGTGGGTAGTGGACGAGCAGTTTGCTTTTTTTGTCAGCTATATTTTGACCATACTAATGTGTCTTTTTATTTTAGAATCGAGCATCTATGGTGCGACGTTTGGTCAGCTGTCTATTGTAAGTACTATGAAGTACTGCATACAATGCGAGAAGAGTGACTGCTAGATTTGTCAGATGAATTGCGCTCTTCTGTGTGTACTTCACCATTTATCATGGCTGAAACCTGACTTAAAGTGCTTAACGGGTACCTGGAACAACCATCCCATCCGAACAGGGGGAAATGTTACGCCGGAACAGCTTTGGCACATTGGAATGCTGCGGACACCAGTGACTGAGCCAGATTTAGAGGTATGCTTCAAGCAGTTATGCAAAGTTAGGATTCAACATCCAAAAAATATATTTCTGTCTTCATTTCCTTAACCTTCAAGGGTTGGTTCACCAAAAAATGTAAATCTTTTTGATGAAAAAAGAGAGATTTCTATTTTTCAGACTTTTATGATTTTTAAAGATGCAATACCACTAATGATGTAGTTTTAGAATAGACGTTACATTTTTTTTTATAGCTGTTTTATCTTTATTCTATTCATGATTGTAGCTGGCATAATATTAAACTACTAATAAGCATACAAAAACAAAAACTGTAGTAATATAATTCTTTCTTCAATTTCTATCATCATGAAGCTTCTCTATGTCAAAGTTAGAGTAGTATTCTGTCCCCCTCCCCTTAACATAAACGTGGTCTCAAATACTCAACTAAAAGCTATGTATAAAATAGGGCATATGTTACATGAGATTGCTATATCTACAGACACTTTACGTCATCCAAAGACTGTGCTCTATTTGACTTGTAAAAGTCATACAGGTTTTAGAGCTAGCAGAAGTTGGTTCACATGTGAACAACCTCCAAACCTAAAATCACAATGGAGACATCGCTGACAGCTGGCCTTCCCCTCTCATTGTGTTCAGATGCATCTGTGGGGTTGTTCACGCAAACTCTTCATATCATGCTGGTAATTTATCTTGTGCATTCTCACTGTGTCTATCAACCTGCGCTTTACCTGTATGATGAGTCAATGAAGCTTAATATCTAGGATAAATGGAATGCAAAACGTTATGCGTGTAGTTTAGTAAATGATTGATTACATTAGAAACCACTTTCTGTTTCAACATCTTTAACTTCTTTTGGTAAGGAGTCACGTCATCTAGAAGTTTTACGGTCTTTCTGTTGCAGAATAATAATAATTCACAAATTGAAAGACTTTGTACCATTCAGAAACATGTATAACAACAAGTGTTGTCAATATTCTGTCTAGACATTTGAGTTCATTTTAATCTACACACTTCAAAATGCCGAACATTTAGTTATTCCTCTAAAATACTTTTACTCTTAAAAACAAAACATTCAAGTCTTGTAAACCATTTCAAAGCATCTACAATCATTAAACAAGTGTTGAAGAGTATCTGAATTTTATAGAAGATTAAACTATTGGGAGAATTCAAATCATTCGAATCTGACAGATGTGCAGTGGGAAATGTAATGGTTCGGGTGCATGCGCTGACAATAGGATAGCAAAGTGTGTGACTTGGCATTCGCTGCATGCATGTGTGATCAAATTCAACAGTCATTTTAAAGGCTTGTCTGTCTGAGAGAAGCCTATGTGCCTGACCAGTCAGCCACTGCATCATCTGGGGGACAGAGAGAGCCTCCTCATCATGAGTATCATCATCAAGGGCAGTAAAATACACAGCATGTATTTAAGACATGTAATGACATCACTACATAGTAAAGTAGTTCTAGACATTCTAGAAAATGTATCTAACTTTTGCTTTAGAAAAGCAAGTTTACGGACAGGTTAACACTAGAAAAAATCAGTATCTTTGAGGTCACTTATGCTCACGAAGTGTGCGTTGATTTAAAAGTAAATCAAATATTGTGGCATTTTAAATTTCAAATAAAATGTAATTTTATAAATATAGAAATGTAATTCATTCTTGTAATGGTAAAGCTGAATTTTTAAAGCAGAATTTTCAGTGTCTCATGATCTTAAGAAATCATTATAATATGCTGATTTGATACATCAGTCATTAATGAAATCAGTGTTTGCTGCTTACAACAATTATAAAAAAAATTATCAAGAGAGACATTGAAGACTAAAAAGGCTTTAATCAATAAAATATTAACAAAATATACAAAATTATTACTTTCCACAATGTTATTCAAATGTTAACCCTTTTAAATATTGATAATTACAAATATTTCTTTAAGGGATCACGTGACACTGAAGGGTGGAGTAAATTCTGTTATTAATCAGATATCAGACTTAATTTGTCTGTGAAAATATTTATCAGTGCACATCTCTAATAAACTTGAAGTGAAAACAAACTTATCTTCAAGCTCCATTAGGAAATCATGGAAGTGATTCAGGATTTTCACCTCTTTGGCATGTTTTAGAGTGCCAATCTCATTTATTTGTGGGTCAAGATGTGACACAATGTAATCAGATTCCACCTGAAGAACATGCCAGGAAGACAGAAAAGGGCGAACATGATCTAAACAGCATGAAATACAGAATGGAAAAAAAAAAAGTTATTTTGTGCTGTAACATTTTATAAGAGCACTGCAAACAGAACTAGTAGGTTTTTGAAATTACCTTATTATCACCACCTTGCACAACAAACAGGCTGCGTCACACATCCCTGTTCTTCTCCACGATGTCTATCAAACTGTAAAGTTGTAACCCTTCACGGAGCTACCTTCACAATTGCTCCTTACAGAAACAGAACAAGTTTCAGTCAATGTTAATGTCTTATTGTTAATAGAAGATATTTAAAACTAATGCATAGAGTAAAACCTTGTTATTTATACCTTGTTGTCCTCTTGTGTATCCACAGTTAACTATATATGCACTGCAAGATGACAACTCTGAAGTCTCCTCAAACAGAGAACAAAATATATTAATTAACAAAAAATCCAGAGGGTGCAAAAAAATCCTGACCTTTCAGGAATTCTCTTCTCAATGCCCTAGTTTCCACTGCAGCCTCTCCTAAAAAGGTAATCTTTAAAGTGTTAACTGGGAAGCTTAACTTTTGTTGTCTCCAAAGTAACAGGCTTCATTCCACTAAATTAATTCTGGACACACAAATGCAGAATACCATGAAATTTGTCAATTTGGGCCACTAGCCATTGCAGGACATCCTCCTCATTGTACATTGCTTTTAAATTAAGATATACAATTATAAAAGTTTATATATTTTATATCCATTCTATTAGGACTTTTTGATTGAAGGGACACTGGACTAGAAAGAAAAAATATTTTTGAATATATATTGTGAAAAATATGTTTATGTGAATTAAAACGTTTAATTCAGTGCTTTAATATATAGCTAAAGTCTCATTTGCCATATAAATATACTTTTGAAATCCAATGTTCTGACTCATCATCTAACTAGAATGTCAAAATCTACATTACATCATGCACCGCAATATTACAATGCTGCTTCTACACTGCTGTGTGTGTGTATTGCTTTCCAAGTCACCACAGTAACTTGCATGGACCTCCAATTCCATCATAGGAAAGGTTTTCATGCATAAAGGACACTTTGCATCGGTTGACTAAAAAGAAATTATGTAAAATACAAAACAAAAGCAATCATAATGTCAGCCCATACAATAAGTTAATTACCTTTTCTTCAAATGCTGGTTGTACATCAGTTTCCTGGTAATCGGCAAAAGCTACATTTAAACAAGGGTTCCAGGTGCGTCCAACATAACTTCTTAAAAAAACACCTCTAGTTCTGAGAATGCAGATTATTGAAAGACAATGTAAATTGAATTGATTGTTTTTTATTTTCAGAGTCTTCTCATTTATCAGTATATGTTTTGTTCATTTTGGCAAACATTTAGTGTGTTTTATTTTACAAAAAGAATTCCATTACTCTGGGGAATTTGTTTATTTATCATTTACTCAGTTTATCATTCTAAAATTTGCATTATTTTAACTTAAATTATTAAATGCAAAATTAAAAAAATATCATAACAATCTTTAGGCAGCTCTTTTCCATACAAGACGTTCACAATAATTGCATAATAATAGCTGATGCTTGGTTTACTCAAGCTATGCAAACTAAGGACCATAGTTAGCTAACAATGCTATAGGTCATTTTACAACCTATATTTATGTTCTAAAGGCAGCATCGGTCATCATGAAATAACATATACTATCATTACCGGTCAAAGAGCGTGCTTTGTTTAAAGGCACAGTCTCACAGTGATTAAATCATATTTTAATAGGTAATTTGTATAAATGACCCATCCCTAGACCTACCTGTTACAAAAAGAATGCAAAACCATGAGCACAGCAGCTATTTTGGGAAATTCCGCCTGTTTTTTCCCACCAAAATTAAAAAGCTTCCCATACCCACATGCAGAGGTGTATATACAAAAGGTTGGCATCATTTTAAAGGAAACCTTTTGAAATTACATAAAACACTGTTGAAATTGATTAAAAGTATTGTATATAGTGTCTGTGTTATAATAAAGACAAAAAAAGAGGAGCTTTTTATTTTAATTTATATTATTATATAGCTCAGGCCCTGAGGGCCTCAGGTCCCAGCAGGCAATTGGATTTGTTTCCAACACATGTCAGGAATAACAGGGAAAAGGAAAAAATAATTTTTATCTATCACAATCTATGCAAGAGTTATTCTATTCCAACTGTAGGGAAGAATAAAAACATTTTTGTACAATTTCCACCTACCCAAATTTCTTCCCAATTTTCAAGTTTCCCGATACCCATCAAACAGTGGAATAAATGCAATATCTTGGTGTCATTTGAAAGAAAACTCTTTGAAATTACATAAAAAACTGCTGTAAGTGATATATATTATTATATATGTTGTCTATATAATGTCAACCCATTAGTTACACAATTGTACATAGTGTAATTTATGTGTAAATAACTTTGTGACAGTAAGATAAATATCAAAGAGATTTATATCTGAATAAAATAGAGATTCTAAGCTTTCAAATGGTACCAAATATAGGCTTATCGGTGCAGACAAAGGGTTAAAAATTAGCATATGTAAATCTGGACCCGTCGGCGGGTCCAAATCGGTCCCGCAGAGTTTATCAGGTTAAATCATCAGTTCTCTTCATCAGAACAGATTTGGAGAAATTAAGCTTGAGGGTGAGTACATTTTCAGCATTTTTAAATTTTTGGGGGTGAAATATTCCTTTAACGAAAGAAGAAAAGACTTGCTGGTGTATCAGAGGCAGATAACTTATGGTGTGCGTGAGTGATTTTTACAGGCGCTCCAGTTTTATGAAGGCTATCTAACGTAATGTGTCCTACTCTGCCAACACTTTGCTCTGTTGACTGTCAAGGTAACTCCCAGCAGGCCACAAGCCCGAGGTTGAGCAAATGCATACGAATTCACAGACACAGCAATAATATCTGCTCCAGTCAACTGGTGTTGTTACCAGGCGGTCCTCTGT
>JAUCNO010000353.1:9751635-9767427 GCA_032353835.1 Enteromius viviparus
CGCATTTTAAATCGCAAATCGCAATTTTGATCAGAAAAATCGCAATTAGATTTTTTCTCCAAATCGTGCAGCCCTAATTGCGACTTTATATTTCAGAATTTTGACTTTATAACTCACAATTGATTGATAGAAAGCCAGAATTCTGTTTTTTTTCTCTCTTTGATATAAACTCTAAATTGCAAGTTAAGTTCTGAAAACAATTCTCGGAATTGTGACTTTATGAATTACAATTCTGACTTTATATCTGACTATATATATATATATTTATTTTATTTCTCGTTTTCAAGTTAATTTTATATCACGCAGTTCTGACTTTAAAATTCACAATTCAGAATTTTGAGATGTAAATTTGCTATTAAAAGAAAAGAAAGTCTGAATTATGAGATAAGTAGTCACAATTACATTATTATAATTGTTTTTTTTTTATTCAATGGGCTTCCATAGTTTGACATTAAGGTGAGAAGATAATCAGAGCAATTTCATTTTAGGTAATGCCATTCATTTAAGTCCCTGGATTTCTTCATGGGAGTTATTTCATCAGGCGAAAAATCTTCTTGTCTCAATTAGCACAACTTCGGGTAACATTCGTCTTTGAGGCACTAATGGTGCAAAATGGGTTTTGCACGAAAGTTTAAGGCATAATATTTCTCCAACTCTAAGGAAAAGCAATATTGTGAGCAATAGTGATTTATGCATTTTTAACTGATTTTTTATTTTTTCTGATTATTCTTTTGAACATGTCCCACAGGTTTTGCAAATTTGAGTGGATTTCCCGTGTTCATATGCTGTTCTTTTGGCAGGGGACCAGATCATTACAGTCAGGATGACACGCTAAGCTCTATTTTGAAGAAAAGTCATAAAGTCATCCTTCAGTGTATTTTTACTGATGGCTAAATTGAGGCCTATAGCAGAAGAAAATAGACTGTGGAGACTTTGAGGTTTTTACTTGACGGGTTCTTCTGGGAGATGACTGGCACGCTTTCAAGACCTGCTTGTCAGGGAAAGATTGGACAGATTGCATTAATTCTTGGTGTTTTCCCATGACTTCTCCAACAAAGGAAGTTGTAATGCTAAAATAAGAGACAATTTGCGCAAACCAATCCTGCTTGTCTTCACAATCTGGTGGGTCTAAGCGGTGGTATCTGCATCGGCAGGTGGGGTGGCTTAACTGTCAGGTCAACCGTGCATGACTGTGTAGAGACATCCTGTAATGTGAGAGCTTCAATCACGCTGGCGTTCTAACCGCTGACGTCCAGTTAGAATCAGCTCTACCTGTTATGATGGAAACTACCGTGGTTAACATCACGGACATTGAACGCTATCAGATTGCAAGTGTTATTGGCGAGGACAAGAAATCAATTCCCTGGACAGATTTTATTAATGGGTTAGAAAGTACCTGGATTTTGTTAAATTAATTGCTTTTTTTATGTGTCCTTGTATTTTATTAAATTTTTTTTTAATATATATTTTTCAGTCTTTTGACACTTTTTATAGAAAATAATGAGAGGAGAACAGGATCAGAAGATGTTGCAAGCTGGATTTAACCTTCCATTGCTTATATGAGCGCCATGGCTCAATAATTTTGCACACATGCTTCCACCACTGTTGATGGCATTATTGTAGTTTTTCTTAAAAGATTCATAAGCACGATTAACAATTAAGAGCACACAATACGATACAAATTTCCCTGAACAGGAAAACCAAAATGGTTTTCTTGGCCTGAGTGAGGGTTTTTTCCCCTCCTTACGGACGGTAAGGTCATGCTCTGAGAGACCCACTCAAGGTCCCCCGAAAAAAATTCAGAAGCACTGACGCACAGCTGTGCCATAAACCATTTCCTGAGGAAAGGGGAGAAAAATGTGTGGGGAAGAGTGCGAATTACAGACGTGCTGGTGTGAATGCAAGTACAGGGATCTACATTATAAAGGAATGATTTGCGTACACAAATGCAAATAGTTGTCGCCTGTATTCAGAGCTGGATTTAAGATGGCCTCTGAAGGCTCTCTTCCTGTCAGGCTGCTGTTAACACCTCTCCCCTGCTCATAGGGGGCGCGGGGGGCTTCTTTGTTGCAGCTCACCAAGAGAAAGAGAAATAGAGGAAGGAGAATACAGAGCCTGAAGCGATAACAGCCATGATGACAGGCCCATCACTCCACCCAAACCCACAATTCTGCAGAATGCATCAGCTCATGTCCAACATCATGGAAGTAATATATTTTTTTCCATTTCGGATCTCTGTTTGTTTACTAGGGATGTGCAAAATGACATATTCTAAAAACTGACGAGTCCAGTTAAAACGACCCGTATAATTAGGCTGGTTTGGGCTTCGTTTGATAGGATTCCATTAACATAACACCTCAGTCATCAACTACTTGTTTGTTTGATGACTGGTGATTTCTATAACTTGCAGAACTCCTTTTTCCCTTTCGAGTGTTGTTTTAAGGGTCATGAGAAAACATTCAGCACTTGAGCATTTGTTAACCAAGAGCGAGAACGTGTTTTTCTTTTTGCATCAAACAGCCTGACCTCCCACAGCTGCTGCCAGACGGCCAGGAGGCTGTGTGTGTGCGCATCTGAAGCCATTTATTTCGAGTCCCTCAGTCTCCTGTGTGTAAATTTTTTTTGCTTGCTGCCTTTTGAGGGCCTCTGATTGGCTGGCACTATGGTAGGAGAACAAAGTACTTTTGATGGTTATGCTGCATGTCCCTGGGTTTAATGGGACTTTGAGTGGAGTGGAGGGGTGACATTGTCCTGTCTTTAGCCAGCTGCTAAGAAGCTGTGGCATTTGCACACAAGAGAGTGTATCTTAAAAATGCTTCCATTTTTCTGCAGCATGTAATGTATACAAAGAACCAGGGTGCAATATCCAAAATACTTTATCCCACAATGCAAATGCATTTTGCACTTTCCATTTATAATGAGACTAATGAACCAGAAACAATGTGAGCCGTGTTGTTTTTTAGGTCAGAGTTTTATTGCATCATTAGATGAATTATGAAAAAAATACTCAGATTTTAGAGATGATGACTGGACAAGTGACCACAGTGTGGCTGTTTGGAATGTTTATTTACTAGATGTGAGCACTGTACAAATAGTTGGCAGGGCTCTCTGTATGTACTGTGCAGAATTTCAGTGTTTCAAGTTGAACAAATTTTTTTAATGCACATGTGTTCAATCCAAGAACACAGTGGTTTGACCCAGAGGCATTCATTTTTTACATTTAAACATGTCCCTCTTAGCATGTACTGTTCCTTATTTGACAAGTATTCAAAGGATTCTTTGACGCTGTGCCATATTCAGCATCTTATTTGCGTTGAGCCGAATGCCGCAGCAAACTTTGAAATTCCTGCCAATTCTTGTATTGCAAAATTGCCTGTTTGTTGGCCTCACTGTTAGCGACTTAAAAATCAATTTTGCTTTCTTGCTTTGTCTTTTTTTTTTCTTTTGACACTCAACACTTTTGCCCCGTGCCAAACCATCTGCCATTGTTGAATTTTTCTTTTTAAACAGCCATAAACATTGTTCATTCACTTCATTTGACTCCAATAAAAACACTTATCTTCACGCAGTGGTAACTAAAGCTATAAATGCTCCCAAATCAAAGGCTCTGTGTGTGTAGAGAGTAAGTGACTGATACTTTCACACATACAGAAAAACTTGACGTTACGATTCACTATCATAGGAAAAATTACAATTCCTATTGAAGGAGGGACGAGAGTCCTATCCAGAGACCGAAAGGCAAGATCTTTTGAACCGATCGAAATAACTTAGTAACCACTTGGCAGCATGTGAAATAAACCCTTATCAACCACATAGCAACGAATTTAGTATTATGATTTTAACTTCTGTGAAGGCAAAGGTCACTCACTTTTTTTAGCAGTAAATATGTAGTTTCACCCCAATGCTCAAGTCATTTCTCAGCAGTTGTCAAATGCTCATACTTGAAACAAAACCCTCTGACTATGTCACAACCCCACATTATACTGTTAAAAAGTGTGAGCCGGTGATGAGAAATAAGCATCGATGATCTGTGCTTTCCCCCTCCCTCTCTGTTACAGTAACCATTTCCTCTCAGTGAAAGTGTCTGAGTCACCTGAATCAAATCTCTGCTTTACCTAGATATTTAAATTCAGCCGATTTGCCTGTAATTGGGAAGAAACATCCTATGCTTCCTGCTGAACCCTCCCCCCTCCTTGTTGAATTGAAATGTTATTGAGCCTCACTCCATTATCGCTAAATCCCGATTCTGAGATTGTTTCAAATGTTAATCGAATCACCTAACCTTTACTCAAATGCGTGTCAGCCCATTCACACCTCCTATAGTACTCTAGAAAAGAGGTTATTCTTGAGACAAGATGTTTTTAATCAGCTCCGTTATGGTTGACTTGGCAAAAATTAGCCTGCGGTTCCCTGTGAATTTGTACTGTACTGCACCTCAGGTGGTGAGTGTATGTTTAGTGCAGGGTACTCATATTTAAAGTTAGCCTGCTGTTAGCTACGCTAAGGAAATGGGGTTTCCCTTTGTGCTTCCCTGCCTGTGACATTTACCAGGAAGTGAGCGTTGTCTGTTCTGAGATCGGTTTCATTTTTACTTGTACGGATTGTAAATATATGCAGGTCACAGATGAAGAGGTGTGCAGAAATCAGTTTTGTGTTGAGTAAGTACGAGTTGCTGTTTTGTTTTTTGATGACCAAAACAAAACTCGTTTTTTCAATGCACACAGGATTCAGGTGTTTTGATTGTAGTGTGCATGACTTTAGTCAATCACAGTTTCATTGAACCATGTTATGAGTTTTTGTTCATGTATAAAATTAAATGGGAGGAAGTGAATGTGTTCCTTGTTGAAAAGAAAATCAGCTTATGCTGGTTAGGTATGTTTTGAAGCTGGGATGCTGGTTTAAACTGGCAGGCATAAATGACAGGCTTAAACCAGCTTCCCGGCTTCAAAACATACCTAACCAGCATATGCTGTTTTTTTTTCAGCAGGGTTAGGATAAAATATTAGAAATGAGCACCATGCCAACTGTTAAACTTCCTGGATGATTTTATTCAGATTTGTATTTATTTTTTTTTTTTGTACAGCTTTTGGACCACTGTTACGTTCCACCATGGACAATTGTGGGTGGTATGTGACGTTTCAAAACCCCTCACAGAAGCTTCTATTGCCGCTGTGTATTAGCTGATTAAAAAGTACAGTTACACATGTTTAGGTGGAAGTGAGTAGGAGTAAACATGATGAAAGGCTCATGCACGCAGCTGAATTACAGAATCTAATCAGCACAGCTTCCTGGCGTTTCATTGATTTTCTAGGAAGCCCACATTGGGGGAAATATCTGAATGGATCTCCGTGTGCATAATGCAGTTTCCAACCACGTTTGGGCTTTTTTAACCTTCTCATTTCAGTCATTAAGTCTTTTTCTTTTTAAATCTTTCCTTATGATGTAGTATTTTATATAAACATTTGTAGTTTTCTTCTGTTACAAGTCTCCCACCCTGGGCTAATCAGAAGTAATGTTATTATGTTCTGTTCAAATCCAGCTGTTGTAAAGGATGTTGGTTATTGTCCCCTTGCTGCCTTAAACGCCACTCTCTTTTCCCTCAATCCCCCTCGTACCTTGGCCAGCTCCCTCCCACTCAGGGTTCAGCCAGTAGCGACGCCGCATCAGTCTACCCCCCACGTCCCCATCATTCTTTTCTTTCCACATCCTTGCAGAATGGGAGCATTTGTGTCAAGTTTCTCCCTCAATCACATGTGGGTGACTGGCTCTTACAATGGGAACACTGTAGGCTCGGTTCCCAGCAGAGAACTCAGTAGTTCCTCCTGCTGAAGGAGGGAGAGATCTGGATGGGAAAGCTGGCTGATACGTGTGATCCGTTCCTCCCCCGGCTTGGCGTGCTGAATAGCGCAGTGTCTTTGCTGAGAATACCGGACTGTTTCGCCATTCCGGTGGTCTGGTGCATTACAGGCCTTTTCTCCTCACGCAAGACCCTTGCATCTTCTCAAGCTTGAGCCCTGAAAATTGAGCCATGAGTTGTGACTTGTTAGAATCTTTTCCTAAATCTTCAGTTTATCCCTCTCTTCACAGCAAGCTTTTGTTGAGTTGTAGGGAGGAAAAAAATCTGTTGAAGGGTTGGGACTTTGAGGCTTTGGCACATCAGGAGAACAGCTAGGGAGTACTATAAATACTTCTCTGAGAGCTGTGTGTGCAAACAACCATGTGACCAGCATATTTGGACATCTAAAATTCCAGACTGTGTCCTCTGGTTTCTGTAAGACAGTGGCAGAGATCAATGAATACTCTCAAAATAACAGATGTTTGGTCCAGGTCTGTACACTCGGTTATAGCTCTGTAACTCTTCCCATCCCATTGTGAAAATTGGTGTTTGATGAGAAGGTTCAACCCTTTACCATGCTTCCTGTGAAAGCCTGCTGATGCCAAATCAAAAGCAGCAACATAAAAGAAGCATCTCATCTCAAATAACTCCTACAACTTCTCAATAAACATTTGCCATGAATTGTTTTGCAGAAATTAGGAATTGTGCATTAAAGTAAACAGGATCATTTTTGATGTCATGTTGGCGTAGAGGAAGCTACAGCTGAACTTCAGCAGCAGTGAAGGAAAGCTGGCTCCTGTTACTTTATTTAGTAGGGTAATAGAGCTCTCGTGCTCAGTTTACCTCAACACAGAAGACCATCTGGTACTCATGGTGTGAGATGTGTTTTAATGTACATGTGCGGGGGACGTGCTAGAGAAGAGCTTGTGCAAAAATAATTGAATTAGTCAAGACACTACAGTGATGGTGTTATTTGTTCGACCGACGCTTATCGCAGTGTCATTGTGTCAGTACTAAGCTGGTCACACGTTGTACAGCGTTCCTTTTCATGGAATTTGATGTAAGCCAGTGTTCAAAGGCTACGTCTGGCTTTAGGTATGTGGGGAATGAGTTTGGAGTTTGTCAGGATAACCTCAAGAATTCCTTGGGATTCTATCCTTGACCTTATGAATGATTTAAAGTAGGTTCCTTGAGTCCCCTTAGTGGCACACACAATAAGAAGAGAAAGAGAAACTAAACAAGTAGATAATTACAGAACTCCTAATTGCCTGTCTTGATACTGAGATTCAATGTTTACGTCTGAAAAGTTTGTGTGCACAGCATGTGTGGTGGATGAATAGCCTTAATGTATTTATTTTTTACTGGAGCCTACACCTTTATTGCCGCTTTTCTGACAGCTTGGGAGATAAGACCAGTATTTGGAGCCTTGTTCCAACTTCAAATGCTTTTGTGAGCATCCTGCTTTTTTCTTAGACCTGACTAGTGACCTGTTGGGACCTTGAAACATGAGTTGTTCAAATCAACATATTGCCAGGACCGAACAAGAAATGGGGAGGTGGAGATGGGGAGAGAGGGTTGTTTGTTTAGATAAGGTGGTGTGTGATTTAGGGAAGCTAGAGCTGGATGAGTGGCCAAACTCCACCCTTCGGGTAAAGACTTTATGAAAGGCCGTAAATGTTCCTCTGGAGTGGACAATAGTAGGAAATAAAGAGGAAGCACACATGATATTTAGTGTAATGGACTTATCCGAGACTTTTCCAAGTAATTGTTCAGTTTCTCAGTGACTTAATGCTGTGGTTGGAAATAGTATCACTTGTTTGAAATTACCTGACAAAATCTGGATGTCAGATGTACAGCAATGGTGTTTATTTCCTGACAGTTCTCCACAACAGGATGCAATCAAGCTGATAGTCATAAAGGTCTTATCCTAGATAGCAACCCTCAGCCCATGTGATCTTGTTTTCTAAGCCTTGCTGGTGACTTCATTGTGAACTGCACTATTGCGCACCTTGAACCGAGGGTTCATTCGAGCCATATGGGGATGCTTATAAGCTTCCTTTTTAAACATAAAGTTTCCTCATAATGCTCCATTTAAGATGAAGCAAATATTTTTCCTGATAAGCAGTGTTTTAGTTGCATGTGTGATATGGTTTTATGAGAATTACTGGTTGTGAGTCATAAATTAACTTTTCCGAAATTATAGGTGTTTCTCGAACAAAGTCCCTGCTCAGTTAGTGTCTTATGTCTGTACTTGTTAGCGAAAGGGGAAACTGTTTTTACAGATGTTGAACCTTCTACTTTATTTCTATGACATCAACTGGAGGATGTTTTCTTTGCATTCAGACACTTAACTTTCGCTACCATTCCTTGACTCATCACAAAAAGTGTTTTTTTCACATCTTTTACAGTGATATGACTCATTAGTAGCTAAGAAATGACTTGTGATGTGGTTCGGGTTTGAGGCTATGACTTCATTACTGCTAGTGTCTCCACTTGTTTATAAGGGGAAGTCTGCACGAAGCAACCGAGTAGACCTCCCGTACACCATCCCTGGGTGGCTTGGGCCCAGGTTGTGGTGGAGCTTGAGGGTGACTGGGAGAAAGACATCTGGGTGGACAGAATGATAGAGCTGGGAAAAGGACTGAGGAGCCCAGTCAGACAGTGGTACTAACCGGACAAAAGCCTGACAAATCTTAAATAGGGAACTGTGTCATACCAGCACCATACTGGTCATGTGCACCTTTAATGACTGAGTGAGCAGATTCAACCCACCCATGGCCACCTGGAGACAGCGTTCCACTTAATCACAGTCATTTATTTACCCACCCCACAGGAAAAAGCCCCCTGTGATGAGTGAATGTATATTTAAGCCCACACAGTGCTTTCACCATGCCAGCTTCACACAGTAGTGGTGCAGTAAGGCAGAGCCGTGGGTTAACCGTTGGGCTTGGGTTCAGTGAAAAGAGCGAACAGAGGATGTTTTAGCTCAGATGTATTTTAGAACGTGCATCCGGTGCATCTTTAGCCAAAGTGTCTGTGGACAGGAGCTTGTCCAAAATACCTCCTCCACGAGCAAAGCAGCTTTGGATGTTTTCTGGAAATGGGCAAGCTTAGATATGTTTAGACTGGCACTTGATAGTGGAGAGCAAGTATGAGGTTATGGACTAGTCGGCATTCTCCCTTATTCTGCATTCATGAATTTGGCAGACACTTTTATCCAAACGCATTTAAGTCTTATCGGTTCTTGTTTTCCTTGGGAATCGAATATATTACCTTGGCATTGCCAGTGGAACGCTTTACTATTTTAGCTACAGGAACTCATTCTTACTCTATCTTTTCTCCAATATTCCAGCTTCTGATCTATTCTTCTTCTACTTTATACATTCCTGCTCCTTCTCATTCTCCTTTGTCTTTGTCATCTTCCTTCGTTCTATTTTCTTGACTTTCATTTCTTCCATGGTCTCTTTTGTCGGGTCCAGCCGAATACCACAAAAGTCTGGGTAACGTGAGAGGGTGGTGAGAACTGAGATGTTTTAAGAGTTCTGCTCATTATTTCTGTGTGTGGTTAACCGTTCCCTCAAGCCCCACTACTACTACTACTTCTTCTGAATGTCTGCAGTTGAGGTGGATTTCGACAGAGGGCACATTTGAGGTCTTATAACTGTTTAAACTTGGTGCGAGTAGTTCTTTAACGTTGTCCCGCACACCTTTTTGAATTGGCTGCTCTTAATATCAGTCGAAGAACCTCACAGAATGATGTGCATTCAGGTGTCTTTGCATTTGAGTTAGAGGGTGACCCTTAAATTAACAAAAGGAACTAAGTGATGTTAACCGGTGCATTAATACAGTTGTTTCCCTTTACCACACAGGGAATTTTGCTAAGTGTGTAGTCACAGAAACTATTTTTTATAAGGCCTGTGTGAGTATGTTTGTTAAAGGTGAGTGGATCTAATGGATTGGGCCATTGCTTACTTCTCTGAAGACTTCTCTCCCTCCATTAGACACTCACTGGATTGAAGCTTCTAGAGCATCTGCGTTTTACTGATAGAGCTAGATATTTTCTCCAAGGACTGGTTTAGAGTCTGTGTCTGTCATTGGTTGAGATTAGAGCTCAGACTGGTCCGAGAATGGACATGGCCTATTCTTCAACCATTCATGAGTGAAATGGAGTTAAGGAGGGTTTTTAGCCCAATGCACGGATGAAACGCTTAATATTTCATGGCTGATTGGCAGAATTTGGTGCTTTTAATGGATGTCCTCAGGTATGTTTGTATGAGAGACACTGAGCGTGTGTGTTTGTATAATGTAGGTCAGTAAGAGTGGAAGTGGTCTGTGCCAGCTCATATAATTCGAGTTATCAGATGCTTCTATAATTCACAATGCTGCCGTTATTCTGATGTAGCCTCATTTCGTCTGGCTGCGCATCAGGAACACTGCTGCCTGTATCGGCTTGTCTGGAAGCTCTCTCACACACACACACACACACACACACACACTCTCTCTTTGCATTTCTGTATGTACACATCCTGGCAACCTCATGCCAGACAGCCTTTTTAATGTGTATGTGCGTTTGTGTCATTGAGAACACACCCTACCCATATCTTTGAGTGAAATCAAAGCAGAGTTTCCAAACAGAAGCAGAGAACATAATTACACGCTTTCTTTTATCTTAATAGCGTTGTAGCTGTACTTTTTGAACTGGTTTTGTTTTTTCTTGGCATTTTAGAAGGGGTGGATTGAGTTTCAATTTGTGTTCTGATGTGTTTTTATTTTGTGTGTGTCTTTTAATGATATAGCCTAAAACACATTTTAGCTTTCTATGAAATCAATGCATTACTATAGGTTACGTTCATTTTTAGCAAAGTCTGCAATAAGAGAAACCGATGAATTAGCCTAACTGTATTAGACTTGTTCGCTATTTTTTGTAGGTATTACACACATGCAGTTATTGCGTTAGCATAGTCTTGCAAAGAATCATCCCTTAAATCAACAGCGTTCTCTGGTGTAAACCTGCTTCATCAGCCAAAATTTGAATTGTATTCCACTTTATCACTTTCTCTCTCAGTCTCACATGTACTTTTGCTATCTTGCACCTCAGGTCGTGTGTAGTGGTCCGTATGAGATGCAAGCCGATCAAGTATCGAGTGGCACGGGACGGGATGGGACATGTCCGCGCACCTTAGTCAGCTGACATTAGCAGTACTATTCCCGCCAGCTCAGCCGGGATATAAAGAATAATCGATGCTAGATTATTTGCTGTGACCTTCCTGGCTTAAGGGACAAACTTTAATCCTGTTCGCACATCGGCGTCATTGATCAGCTGTGCCCAGCTATAGCGCTGACTGCGAAGGTGTTTCTCGGTTAGCGTGTGGTGGAGGCTAGCATGGCGTGATTTTGTGGGGAAAAGGTTGCCAGATGCTCGGCAGAGTAACAGTGCAGCTATTTTAGGAGGCTTTGATTAGGCTACAGTGACTCTGTGTGCAGGAGAAGATGTGTTCTAGCCTGACCTCCTTCTCCCTATCCTTTTTATTTTCTCATTTATTATCGTGTATTGTCTCCACTCTAGCAGTTTAATGTTTTCGTTATGACTTCTGGTTCTTCCTGAATTCTAAGCATTTTTCTCACCTCAACTTTTTTTCTTCACTGCGTCTCGTTTTTTTTGTCCTCTAGATTTTCTGCATTCTCACCTTAATGACGTATTGACTTATTTCAAGGCCACATATTTGTGTGTGTGTGTAAATCTTGAGATCATTTTCACACTGATTGTTTCAAATCCTTATGCTGTTGTCTTTTTTTTTTCTTCCAGTGAAACGTTCTAAACTGAACGTTTAGAAGAATCTTTATGCAGCTCTTTTCAGCTCCAAATAATAACTACTTTACATCTTTTTGCTCTTTGTACAAAGTCTTCCAATCCACACAACAGTGTTTTAGGAGGACAAGACTGAATTTTAGGTTATTATCAGCAGGTAATCTTATAATAGTCTTCTCCAGTGTGCTGATAATTGCTGTGATTAGCGAGATGAATCAGAGAAAAAATATATAATATTTTCAGTTGCCACTTTTTTTCCCTTTAGTGAAGAGGTTGACGGTTTACAAATCTGACTGAACATGTTCACGATTCAGACTGAATTATTCACTGATTTGAAATGGCGTGAAGGAGTGGATAATGGCTGGATTCTCATTTTTAGGTGAACCATTCCTTTCCTCCCTGTGCTTCATTAACAGGACCAGTGGGCCTGTCTGATGACCTACAGTTGTCTCTCTCTCTCTCTCTCTCTCTCACAATCTGTCTGTCTTTCATTGAGTCCCTCTTTCCTCTCTTGCAGACTGACGTTCTGTCATCCCGGGGCTAAATTAGGTGAGGGAGTGCTCTGAATGTGTGTGTGTGTCTGTGTGTGTGAGGGGTTGGAAAGAGGGCTAATAAAGCACTATGCTCTCTGTACCCACTGTCTCTCTTACTATGATAACTCTCCATTCCTAGCTCAGAGTCGTGTCTGTTATTATCTGACTCCCATCAACAAGGGCTCGTTTCAGTTTAGAGCAGACAGACGTTGAATATGGCACTAATAAAATTATGCATTATGAACGTATGATAAAAAATATACATTTATTGCTGACTCCAAACCTGTGAATGTTAATGTAAAGTATTTAGGTTGTGTTCTTGTTTTCAGAATAGATCATAGATCTAGATAGATCACCTCGTGTTGGTTTATTTCTTCTTTCAGATGGATTTGGATTTGAATGATTCATGTGTGATTCATTTGGAGCACTTTTATGTCCAGCATGATAATTTGCTTTCAACCTCCTATATGTAGCTTCTCATATAATTTAATTGCGAACAGAAATGTATCATGTGACAGAATTTCCTTGGAGTACTATTCATTGTCACCGCGAAGAAGGTTATATATATTAATTTGTCTGCACATGATCCTCATTTGGAAATGGGGAGTAGGGCATTCTGAGAATAAGAGATATATTGGCATGAACTGATATATATACTAGAGAGGATGTGGCTTGATGACCTCAATCTGATTCAACCTTCTACCAGGCCATCTCGAGCCAAGTTCCTCATTTTCAGCAGGGAGACAGATCAACTCATCTTTTCTCTTTGTCTGCCCATCTTTTTTAGTTTGAACAGACGTTTATAACACTGAGCTGAAACGTGCCATGTCAGAAGGCAGCGGGCCGCTTCCAACAGGCCAATCCTTCCATCCCTGCCCGGCTGTGTCTGGGGGAGATGTGCATGCTGAGTTATGTGTGTTTTCTCCTGGTCTCTGTAAACTCATTAGACCTTGTCTCCTGGCCGGGCTGAATGGATGGCTGTTTTTCTAAAGCACCCTCCCCTCAGCCCAGTGCACCATCAGCAGAACGGCTCTCTGTGAAAGACTGGCAGGACAGAGAGAGAGAGTGGGAGCGCCTACAGTCCTGGCAGGCGCCGGCCACATTATTGGCTGGCTTAATTGTGGACAGGAAATCTGGGAGTCGAGTATCCCATGTGACCCCAGTGGGATGATGTCTGGCACAGTGGAGCATTGTGGGAAGGGGAGGAGCTTGCACATATACAAAACCATAGAGTTTCTAAGCTTGTTAGTGCTGGTTTATGGTTAGGCCGCGGTTTAACTGGGAGTGTGACTGAACCATTAAAAACTAGTGGTGGTTTGTCAGTTAATAGGAGTCTTCAAAGGTATTCCCCTCCTACGTGGTATTTGTTAATATTTGTGTCATTTTCACCTCATTCACCCCTTGCTACCACTGTTAGGTTTTTATAAAAAAACAAAAGTCAACAGATTACTGCATGGATGGTGTGTTTTTGAAGGCGCTTTCAGAGCTTGAAATTTAGGTGTACGTTTACAATATATTTTCATGGTTTATTATACGCCATTCAATAAATCACCAATAACCCCCACATAACAAATGGCCAAATGGGACTACAGAGTTCATCTACTGAGTAGTTGCTTTTACAGCCTCATTGTGTTTCCTATCATGCTTTTGCACACTATTCTGAGGAAAAAAGTTTTTCTTTTGTAAGAGTCATAAACTTAAGTTGGTCACAGAGCTTATTTTCTACAACAATCCAAAAGCCAGTGAAAAAATCCCATTGGGTTTTTGTTGAAGAGTGCAGGGTAATGCTAGCTTGCTAGCCTACAAAAATATGCCATAATTGCATCACTCTCTAGTGTAAGCTCCAAGATGCTCTTAAAACTATTCATACTAATACACATTCTCTGTAAATAACGTCTGTGGACGGCAGCGTTTTGTCTTCAGTAGTAAACAGAGGCTCTTTTTGTACTTTAGCAGTTCGACAGCTGGTGCCACCGCTGCTAATCTTTCTGTAATGGAAATTGACAAGGTACTAGCATGACTCTGCTTTGCCGTCTCGAGGGGTATTGAATGCTTGTCATATTTCTGCCTTTTTTTTTACTGAATGCGCAAAGCTGGATTATATAATATATATATATATATATATATATATATACAAGACAGGATTTAAATAGAGTACGATAAAACATCTCCTACTCATGAACGCTACTGGTTGATATTTGCAAGATAAGATACAAAATAACTTTAGTTGTAGATCAACTTTGCATTTAATCATATCCTAAAGCACAGGGATATAATCATTTATAGGCCTAAAATGCATAAGAACTGGGGTGCAATCACACACCAGCAACTACATACATACTCAATACATATTATTCATCATCTTTTCATTTCAGATCCACTTTGCCATTCTGTTTCTTTCTAAATGAGACTCCTCTTCATGTCCGAGAGGGTTGTATAGGTCAGCATGTACCCAGCACACAGGGAGCAGACCCTGTATGATTTCAGCTGACAGGTGCTGGCCTCATTCACAACATTTGGCTTCGACTGTGCTCATGAATCAACACGTCATGTCACACCGAGGCGTACCAGTGGCTAACGTGTGAATTTAATAGAAATTGCATTCATTCACGTGCTACATTCGTTTATGGTGTACATTGATGCACAGACATGCAATGACAGAGAATAGTTTTGCCACGTCAATAGGCTATACCGGTTTGACCAGATAAAGTAGTAGTAAAGTTGCATAACTCAGTGTTTATATGTGTTTGATATGTTTTTATTTGTTGTTGTTTTAAGTTTCAAGAACACAATAATGAATGTAAATGGCTTAATGCAGGACCAATACAAACAGATGTGTTTTTGAAAAAAAAAATTGGTTAAGACTGTTATTTATTTTACTTCCTTTACTAGAGATTTAATTTGCATATTATTTTGCATACAGCACACTCTCCTAGTTTCTCTTCACATTTTGCCTGTGCCTGGGCTAGTTTGGCAGGTGGTTTACATACTGCCATATTTTCTGATGGTATGTCCTATGGCAGATCAAAGCCTACACAAATAGGTATCAGGAAATGACTCAGACGTTCTTTGCACGCATACGTGTGTGAGCTAACTAGGTACTAGTCTTAACGTTCTTGTATTAAGTCTCTTCTCTGTCACCTAGATACCTGATGTGTTTAGCCAGGTTTCTGTTTGAGGTACTGCTGTCGGAGTTGGGAAAGATCTTTTCCACTGGTTTAAGTTTAAAGCAGAGGAATCTGCAGCTGCACAAACACGCATCAGAATGAAGCACGTGGCGGCAGAGACATGGCTCAGAGCTTCCTATCAGCTCTGCAGGGTCCGGATTGTTTTGGTCTTGCCAACATCACAAACAGAAAGACATTCTCTTTAGGCTCTGGAAAAAATAGCAACTTGAATATGTAAATTCAGTTATTTAAGTTGAAAATATTACTTAATGTCACTGGATCAACAACCTAAATAATTTATGCCACTTTTTAATGGGTTAAATCAGGAATAGAATGGGTAGAAATAACTCAGGCAGCTAGTTAAATGGCACTTTTCCACTACATAGTACCAGCTCGTCTCGGCTCGCCTCGACTCGGCTCGACTCGGCTCTGTTTGGTTTTCCACTG
>JAUCNO010000353.1:9767527-9786823 GCA_032353835.1 Enteromius viviparus
TTGGTCCCCACGGGGATATAAAAACCTGTCCACACACACACACACACACACACACACACACACACACACACACACAGCTTCTGGCGCTCCTCCAGTTGGCAGGCACTGATACTGAGGTAACAAGCTAACTTTGGTCAATTACACCAGAGTCACAAAGAGCAAATGAGGAAAGGGATGGAGATACTGAGAGGAGCAGAGGTCAGGGCCACAGAGAAGTGCATGTAAGACATGATGCTGTGAGCAGGACACCTCGCTGATTTTCCAGGCTGAAAAATCATTTGGAGGAAAGGTAAAATGTAATTTAATGCTACATTCAAACACTGTCAAATATTTTCTTGGTTACTTTTTTTGAGTCTCTCATTTAAGTAGCACTCGATCTCCTCATCACCGACTTTAATACAACATCTGTTTGTTATTTGTTGGCCGCACTCAGCCTGACATGCACTGTCCAGCATGAACGTATTGATTATACATGATATGGATTTGCTTTTTGAGTGCCCAGAGTCCCTCGGGTTCCTAAATTGACTGTTGTCCCTTTTTCCGAAGTCCTTGTCCTTCCTGGAGCTGTTTTGAAAACCCAGTGAAGACTGTGGTCTCAAAAACATAATATATTTCTGATTAGCCTGAAATTGCTTTGTGGAGGATTTAGAATTTTATTATGCCTCTTCCTTTCTGAAAACAATAAGCTTTGTAAGTGAAGGAGTGTTTTAACAGCTGACTTTTGCTAAGCGGCAATGAGCGTGCTTTATTTGACTTCTTCTCGATAGTTAGCCTTATGTTAGCAAAACCATGTGTTTCCTTGCACAGTTTCCCCAAACCCTCCGCCGCCGACTTAAACTCTTACACATGATTCAGAGAAACTCATGTTTGTATGTGTGTGTGTGTGTGTGTTTAAGCATTAAGAGCTTCCGCTGGTTCTGCATGTGATCTTCAGAGGCCCAAACTGAACGAGGCATTCTAAGATACATGAGGGGAGATTATAGTTGACAGTTCAGGAAGCTGATATCTTGCAAGATCAAACCTGTTTTTGGAATCTTTTGTGGTTCAAGGTGACGCAGCTGCTTTACCCAGCATGACCCAGTTGCTATACAAGGTCAAAACCAGGTCCAACACCTGGTAATAAATAGCAGTCTGGAATTGCTGAACATAAATGACCTATAGAACCAGCCCAAAACCAACAACTATTGGTTTAGGGGGAATTTTCCAAATGTTTTTGAATTTTGCTTTGTATTGTTTTATTTGTTTTTTTTTTTGAGCTATCTATTATTTTTCGCCATATATAAATAGATTAAAGATGACAACTGGTTTATGCATAAATATAATAAGTGGAATACTGCTTTAAATACCCCGCCAAAATTAAAACATTTTCTGTTTATTTGAATTGAGAATGTGATCAATTTTTTTCACAGAAAACACTAAATAATAATAATAATAACACTAATAATAATAATACACCGTAAAATGTAATTTACTAAGAGTTTTTTCAAGCATATTTACAACACAAATTTATTTATGACATTGAAATGCTTTTTAATTTCACCCCAAAAACTAATACTTTTTTTCTTTTCTTTTTTTAAATTTGCCACTATTTAGGTTTTTCACACTTGTCAGTAAGATTTTTTACTAAGATAAAACTCCTTATTCCCTTGTTCTTTTATATATTTTAATATGTACAAGTCAGAATAAGTATCTTGTGCATAAATACATTTTTACATAAATATTGTGTTATTATTTAATGAAAATTTCATTTTTTTGATTTTTTCCCCTTCAAAAACGTACCTAAAACTTTAAAAGTAGACACTTTACTTTCATTTAATGTGCTTTCTATGAACATATAAAACCACTGTAAAATGTTTTTGATGGTGGCATCTTGACATCTTTGACCCACATATACACACACACACACACACATTTTTTTGTTTTGTGTCATTTTTTTCTTATTCCCCAGGTCTACAATTCATTTATTTTCTCTTACGTTTTTGGCTATGATGCATTTGTCAGTCAGTGAAGCTCCGCCTTCAGCACAAACCGGTTAACACACTTGGAAAATCTGTTTTCCCTCCATCTGTGTGTGTTTGTGTTAGGGTGGGTGGCATGGCTGTTGTGGGTTTGTATACATCTTCCTGTGCCACCCAGGAGAAACAAGAGTTTGCATTTCCTCTAAAATCCCTCCGTGCTGATTACACTCTTTGATTTCAGCTTTGTTCCTCTCCAACTGCTGGGGCAGTGGAGAAATGTCTGCGTTCATTTATTAAAGGCTTGCGCAGGCTCTGGGGCGACCTGTCAGATCCATTAGACGATCTCTCATCAAAAGAAAGGCAAAATATGAAGGAGAGGTTTTAGAAATTAAGGAAAAAAGGGTGTTAAAGGAACAGGGAGGCGGGGGTCTGGGAGTGTTTGGTTGCGGTGTGGTGCTGTAAACGTGTTTAGCAGAGCCGCATTAAGACTTCACACAGCGCCGGCAGGAACTCTCCAGTTTCATAAGGCTGATCTCTGCACCAACTCCACAGGGCGTTTTCTCCACAAATGTCATCTCACACACACACACACACAGAGTGTCAGACAGACCTTAACCCCCTCCGGTGACCACACGAGGACACAACTGTGTGTGTTTCAATTACTTGGCCAAGCTTGATTGACTCTTCTCGCTAAGTCTTGTCTTAACTTGACTTATAGAACCTTCTTTAGCAATAGCAGCTACATTTGCTCCAAAGTAAATTAACATGCCATTTAACATATCTTTTGATTGACACTATCCACTGTAGTGTTGATGGTGAATACACGAATACTTGTAGATGCAGTACCTTAATGTCCTTTGTGTTATCTTTTGCTTGTAAAGGATTGAGGTGCATGTGTTAGTGAACGCTACATTATAATCTCCTCCAATTCTGCTGGTGTTGAGTGTATTGATCCGGTAAGACTGTGAGCTCATTTCTCTCATGCTTTACCACGTCTAATGTGTGGGTTTCCTCTGTCCAGAGCACTTACACACTCCTGTCTATGTGTGAGCGTGTGTGTGGTATTCTGCTTTCTTCTGCTTCACACATGATCAGCTTTTAAATGCTGCGTTGTTTGAGTACATGACCAGATGATAAATCAGCACATGCTTAAAATCCAGTTATCGTTCACGCAATTAACTGGTTTGATTAACTGGATAAGAACTTCTATGGTAAAATACAGTTCAATGTATTTTAAATGCACTTCCTCCAAAATCAGATCCCACCTGGGTCTATCAAACATATCACATTGGTCCCATAAAATGACTGATGTCAGTCCCGTTTGCTTTATGGTAAAGTTAAGCATGCAAACTCCGCTTACGCTGTGCAAAATGTACGTTTTGTGGGATAGGTTGGAAAAAAAGTGGTCTTTAAAGACTAAGCTATTTTATTAGATCGAGTTAACCTGGTTTGGTTTTTTCAAGCCTTTCGGGAAACTTTGTTTTTGTGGAAAACTCATTTCACATGTAATTACCATCTTTTTCTGAGCTGGTTTGCATTAGGAGAGTGACTTATGGTCTGGAATTCTCTTTAGTCAAATTACATGACATCACATGTAAGGAGCTTGTTCATAAGGCCACTGTCCTTAACCTGAGGTAAGATGAATTCCTTCATCAAATAAATAATCATTCATGTCCAAGTCAGGAAGTCGCTGAACTGTTTAATTTGAGGTAGTTCAGGAAGACCACATGCTCTCCAAGCTGATTCAGAGCTCTCCTTACTCTTTCTAAAGATGGTTTCATTTCATGTCAGTCCTAATTGCTCATTACAGTATGATGTTATCCCTTAAAACACATGGTCCTTGTTGTATGTGTTTAAAGGGCAGCTAGAGGCTTCTTTAGGTGTGTGGTCTCAGCGTAAATCAGCGTTTGGTTAGATTTACCCTGTATTAATAGCCATCATCCAGCCTTCCTAGTCTAAGAAATTGCATGAACCACAACAAAGAGTTAGATTGTTAGATCTAACCCTATTTTAAGTGTCTCTGTAAGTTTTTGAATGAGGTTTGTTCTGGGCCCAAGGCCATCATTTAATAACAGCCAATAAATAAAAATTTACTCACCTTCCTGTCATATAAAATTTATATTTATGGACAAATGAATGAATAAATTCCCTACAAGGAGTCCAGAAGTGACCGCTGCATGTGTAAGCTGTAAGTTGTAAGTTTGAGCGAGGTGATTAGCTTCAATGAGATTCCATAGAGTTTCAATCAATGCAAATGAAACATTTTTTGTATTTTCAGCTTTTATGGAGTCTCGTAAACTGGACAGTTTTGATTTATTTGGTTATGCATGGAACATTGTTCAGACTTTCTTCTGAAATCTTTTAGGTTTGGACATAAGGATAGAAAAGCATGTCCAAAATTGCTCCTTGTATAGTGCATAACCATTGTGTCCAAAACAGTAGAATACTATTAAACGCATTAATTCAATCCCATAATCCTCTCCAAAATCAACAGCAATTGAGGGAACATGCTGTAAGACCTTCATTAGCTGGTTCAGGTGTGTTTAATTAGATTTGGAAACTCTGTAGGAAGGTAGCCCTTGAGGAGCTGTATTGGACACCCATGTAGGATAGTTGACGTACTCATGTATGACTAATCATCATCTCAAGCTACGATCTAGATGCTGTATCTCTCTGACTGTATTTCTTTTCATCTTGTTTTCATGTGACATGTTATCTCTCATTGCAGTCCTGTCTGGTACAGATCTGTTGTGTTAATTCATCAGCAAAAGCCTGGCTAGCTTCTACTCGTGTTCGCTCTCAGAAGTTACCATGGGGCCCCAGTCCAGCGCCATTGCGTATGAAGGTTTTGTTGTTAAAGCCTCTTTTTATTAGGCCAGCTGTAGCTCTGAAGGTGGCCAGCTCTCTCCAATAACCTGTAATTCAGCCTGGCATTTATTTATTTCTGTAAAAACGAAACGCACTGCTCTCTTATAAATCTATTACATTTTGGCCATCGTTTCGCACTTGACGCCGCTGACTGGCGATGGCAATTTGTCACTCAAGCATGTCGAGCTTGGCTGTGCCGTCCATCTGCGGGGCTGCCCGCGGCACTTCGCCAGTGCCGAGCTGATCCGCGGAGCAGAGATATAAACGTTTTCTTGACACGCAAATATGTTCTTTGCCGCTCTGTGCAGTCACTGCAAGCATACCTACAGGACAGAATAACCATTGAAGAATCAGAGAGCTTTACATTTAAACAGGAATACCTTGATAGTTCTTGTGCCTACACTACCCACTTCCAATTAGCAGTATCCTCTCGAAAGTTTTGAGTACTGCGCCTTTCTCCATTAAGCTTTCATGTATACTGCTGCAATGTCGATGCATAACTCTGAGTAAGGAATGCAAGGTTACATTGCTTCCCAAGGATCTCGCTCCAGCTAGGCAAATCTCATTCCAGTGCATTCCGTCATTGCAATAGGAGTGATCTCATTATATTATTGTCAGTGGAAAAGGGGTGAAAGTCAGAGTCCTGGAAAAAGAGTAATGCTTTTTAAATAGACTTTGACCCTAAGGACCCTTGGCTCTGAAGTGGCCCGTGTTGCGCAGACATTCCAATGCACTGAGGTAAAGGGTGCCTCCGTTGGCCTCCCGCACCGCCTAACCTCTTTCCCTCTCTATGTTATTCCCTTCATGGCTTTTGCTCAGAGCAAACAAAACAAAAACACTCTCGTCATGACTGACTCTACCCATGTTTTACTCTCCAACCAATCAGCTTACGGCAGACCCAGCGAGCATAGATGTATGCACTGCGGTGCTGACCCAAATCTCAGGCAAATACCGCTGTGTGTGCTTGTTTCCTTTCTTCCTCCAGCATCTGGAGGACATGTGTAGAGAGAGGAAGGAGCGCTTTAATATTTTTGCCCTTGAAGGCCATCTCTTCTAGCCTTGTTTTCCCCCTCTCTTGCTTTGTCTTTTTCGAGGAATCCATGTTATAACAAATTTTTGATGTCAAGAGAAATATCACGGTTGGCACGTGGCCTACATTCTTTGTTGATGAGATCCAGGACTGTGTGGCTATATTTAGCATTGCTTATACGAACAGGCTTCCAATGCTCTTTTTAAAAAAGCCTCTCGCGAGAGTATGGACTGCCTGCTAATGAATCCACCATCATTAGGTATTCATCTGGGAAGGAAGGCGTACAGTATGAACTCCCAACATTCAGATAAAAGACTTTATCTTTTGTTCGTTCATGCTCCTTTCAGTGTGACATACGTTCTTTTCATGACCTGAATGACTGCAACCTTGGTAGAATATTGTTATTTGATAATTGCTACAGTTTGGATGGCTGATATACTTGCACCGCATGCCATTTTTAGAGTCATTACATTCTAACCTGTGCAGAAAAAGTAAAGTTGTTATATGGTTGACACTAGTGGATGCATGCTTGGTTTATGTTATCGTCAACAGCGAAGTCATTATGGCTAATTTACACTAGACGCATCTGCAAATTCGCTTGGGTGTGCTCAGAAAATACGACATTATCGCAGTGCCTGCGGAAGTTGGCAACAACATAAAAGATTTTTTTGAAGGTGCGCACTCAGTCAGTGGAGGCTCATAAAGCAAAGCCAGGCAAAAGTATAAATCCCCCTTTAGAGGTCAACAGACCTTTGCTTTATCCATTGCGGTGAGTGCATGTGGTGCAAGATTCAGTCGTTCTCGTGGCTGTTAATGCTGTCTGGAGGGGATGTTTGCAAAAAAAGTTTGCAATAAAAAGAGAAGTTTCTGAGGCTAAACAGGAAATGCATGCTCAATGGTGGTTACAGACAGATGGTCGGTGTTCAGTTTATCCTCTGTTCGCTGTTTAAACTTTTCAGAAAGAAACTTTGCTTGTAATGCCATGTGCCTTTTGTCTCGTTGACTCGTGGCGATCTTGCATCCTCGTTGCAAATGCCCTCATTGGAATGTTTTGAGTATGCAAGTCCCACTTGGGCCATCTATGTGATGAGTGTGTGTATGCATGAGTGTGTGTGAATGAGAGACACTTCTCCTCGCTCTGTCACACACCCATGTGCTCCTGGTGCTCATTAACGAGGCTCCGAGCTCCTTCGGGACGGAGCAGAGGGGGTTTCGGGAGGCAGGGTAAGTGTTCGTTCGTGCGCCGCGGGTAAGTGGCGTCTCTTAGCTCGTGCCAGCTCTCGGTGTCTCGTCACATCTGAGTGCCGGTGTTGCCAACCAACTCTGCCAGTGTATGAATGAGCCTGGCATCGTCACGCTAACTGCCAGAAGCAGCTTTCTGATGCTTGTCTTGGTGACAAATTTGGTTTGACAAGTTTGTGTATATGTGTTTGTGCATGTTATGGGCAGATTAGCTTCCTGTCTATGACTTCGAAGTCCGAAAATTTACTTCGTTTTGAAAACAAATGCATTGCTTTTTAAAGTGTTCTTCATTTGAGAGCATGTGCGAACAGACACTTAACATCTGCAGCAGAGTGCTTCATACTTGTCCAGTTTATAAGCAATTTCTCTGTTAAAACTGATTAAACTAGAGTGTCAGGTATGTCATAATTGTGGGACCACAGTGTGCATTGGAGTGGCCTTCAAATCCTGTTGAATCGGATATGTTGTTCTGTTAGCTAACTATAAACATGTTGACAGTTTAATTAAACTTTGGATTACTTGCTCAGCCAGATTCTCTTCTCTGAAGATTACTAATTGATTAAAGCAAGTAGAATGCATTGTGCTGATGCAAAGTGGCCACTGCAGCTATGCTAACAATGTGACACACACTTCTTTTTAATATTCATTTGAATTGTTTTGACATTTGTGACCCTGGACCACCAAAGGTGCAAAGGTATATTTGTAGAAGTAGCCAATAACACATTTTAAAGATCATATTATTGATTTGACCCATAAAATGATTAGATGCATCTCAAATATTGTCCCATTAAATATAAAATGTACTCCTATAACGGATCTGTGGTCTAGGGTCACATTTTAAATTGTGTAATTACAAACTTTGGATCCTGCCATGGTATTAATTTTCATGTGAATGTGCTCATATCAGTTAATTTGTTTTTAGCATTCAAAAAAATCGTCCCTTTTTTAAGTTTTTATTTCTAAAAGCGTAAAATTAGCGTTAGATACGTAGCCACGTAGTTTAGTTGCTACCTCAGAGAAGAGATCAGCGTGTTCATAACTTGACTGTCGACAGCTGGAGAAAAAGTCAATATGTTGTTAGAAACCTGTTTTGCCATCACAACTGTACAATTAGGTGCCACACTGACTCCTTCAAGCCTTGTGTCAATTGGCACATCCATGGACGCTACAAAACACAAGCTACTGTACTTGCGCAGAGCCTCCGTGACTTGGCACCCGTTTTAATGTTGGGAGCAATAATATGATTGTTCCATTCTTCTTATCGTTTTTTTTTTCCTCGTTGCAGGCTAGCAAGCTTTCACAGCTCTGTTAACGCCAGTATCCAGCTCAGCATTTTTTTTTCCAGAGCTGGAATGCTAGATGTAGCGCAAGAAGGAAATAACTGTGGCGGCTTGCCAGGCTTTGAGGGAAGGGGGACGGAGAAGGAGGGTGGAAAGGAAAAAAGAAAACAAACTTGAAGGCAAAGCGTTCGTGGTCGGCTCCCAGAGTTGAGAGGAGTTTTTATTATTATTTTTTTTTTTTCAGACGGGAGAGGTGTGCGCGCGCTGTGAGGAGTAATACTCTATTCAGAGAGCAGCGCTGGCTCGGCGCCAGACCGCGAGGTGATAGAGAGCGCGGGGTAATTGCTGCCTACCCGGCTGCCTGCTGGATTGTGCTCCTGGGATCCAGTGACAGCATCACGCCTCTGAGCGCTTCAGCCCACCTCGCCGTCTGTGCGCAGCGCTCTACGCGCACTCGCACGCTGATATTATTGCCGTCTCTTGGCATAGGACCCTAGCGCGGCACATTAGAGCAATAATACGTAGTTAATTCTTAAAACTGACGCTTTGTATCGCTTGCTAATTTTGGTGTCTGTGAGAACAGCGCTGTGGTTGAGCTGCGGCTTTGCATGCAGGCTATTTTGAGCCGCGCTCTGTCTGTGTGTGCGTGCATGTATGTCTGCAGGTGTGTGTGTGTGTATGTGTCTCTAACGAGGTGCTCTGGTGGTTTCACACACCACACGCCCAATCAGCCGCTGTCAGGCTTCTGCAGCGCATCAGTGCGTAGAGCAGTCTCAAGGTGTGTGTGTGTGTTTGTTGACATGTCTGCTGGGAGATCTGATGTTCACCTGTCAGTGTCAGCCCCCGCACAGGAACTCTTTCTCTCTCTCTCACACACACACACTCCCATGCCTTTTGTTTCCCTAAGCCACGCCTTTTGCTTAACCCCACAGGAAAAAATGCCACCTTGCAAACCTTACGCTTCTAATTGGGCCTTTCCTCCAGATTTGTCCAGTTTTGGGTCTCAAAATCATTAAATTGACTAAAGTCATGCATGGCGCAGTAACTGTTAATAACTGTTAGTGGTGCTTGGAGGAGCTTTTTCTGTTTAGATGTGAACCTGATATGTGTGATTGATTGGGTGATCATAAATCATGTAGACAAATACTGAAAAGGAACTAAAGCCATATAAGGGGTCCAGAACTCAAAAAAAGAAAAAAAAAATATTTAGGCCTAAATTTCCATCCAATTGGATAACACAATTGTAACATGTAATATTAAATTTAATGCGGTGTGTACATTGTATAATAATGAAGCATGGCAAAAAAAAATCATGGAATTGTTTTACTACTTGCCTCTATTCATTTAAATAATCATTACATTTTACAATACTTATTTATAAAACACAAAAAAGAAAAGGTTAAACAAAATGCTGTACTAAAGAAAACTAAAATAAATACAAAGCACACAACAACAACACTGAATGGACAACAAGAGTAAGTGTTTGTTGTTGTTTGTTTGTTTTTTAAAAGACAAATATCTAATCAATATAATCTATTAGTTATAAAAGAAAAATACAAACATTGTTAAAATACAGTTAGTTCTTGAGCAAGCATTTTTTCAGTTAAAATGTATGAAACTGAAACCAATTGAGTATTTTTAGGATACATATTACCTTTTTATATTTATTGTGTGTTTAAAACTCGTTCAGTTTATTAGTACTGTAACAGAAACCTACCCATTTCCTGCCTGTACACTTTTACTCGTTTGTCATACTTTTGTTATTAAAATAGTTAGACCGTTTTTATGCAATTCAAATATCTTTCCAGTATAAAAATGATATATCAATATGCCAAAAGGCTCAGAATCTGCAACATCCTACAGTTGTGAAGCTTTGCACACGCGACTTACATTTGCAGAACATTTAAAAATCTAGTTGGGTGGTACCATTTTTTATTTTAATTTTTTGGAGGTCATACGTTTAAAGCATCACACACAGCAATCTCTATCCAGCATATGGTTTAGTAACCGTTAACCAGGAACAGATGGTGTTATTTTTATCATATAGCATTGTCTGCACTGTGACTTCTTCATTTGCTTGTAGAAGGCTTTATTACTACTATGTGGTTTTTGTACTGAAGCTGTCTTACTTCAGTACAGTAACGCAACTCCCCCACCACCCCCACGGCACGGGAATGTGTGTAGTTTCCCTCTCGAGATGTGCATTTAGAGAAAGCGAGAGAAAGGAGTTATTGTCTGGGTGGGAAATAACATTCAGCTCATCTACAGATTAATTCTAGTGATTAAACTTATAATGAAGGCCACTCGCTGTGTATAAACATGTTTATTCTTGCGTTCTCTATATTAATGCTGTCAAACGATTAATCGGATTAATTTAATTAAAAAAATGCAATACACACATCCATGGAAATATATAAGAAATGTGATGTTTATATGTAACGGTAAATATTTGAGGAATACATACTTTGTGTATTTATATTTACAAAATAATTGTACACAGTACAGGCATATATAATATGTATTATATAAACAAAAAACCTTTTATTTTAAATGCGATTAAACTTTTGACAGCCCTAATTTATATAAAAATGTAGTTTTTGGCTACTACACTACTGCTGTTTATTAATTATGGTATGTTAAATAATACTTCCATGTGGTAAAGGTCTACAAGCAAACCTGTTAGTGACTGAAAATAACACAACTCCTACTGCACACTTTTATTTATAGCATGCCTGTGAGAATCTGACCTGTGTGAGACCTGCATGGACAATTATTCTATTGATAGATTCAGAATTGTTATCAAGAAATGTTGTCTGGAAGGGAAACTGTATTTTTTTTGGAAAGGAAGTACTTGTCTTTGTTCCATTCTTAAAATCTCTCTAAAAGATGATGTGGTTTTTGAAATAGCCCAAGATCAAACAAATCACTGATCTTAGAGGAGGAGGTAAATGAAGTCATCATGAATCAGCACAATAACACCATTTGACATTTGGCGGGGAAGTGTATTTTGTGCGCATTTAAGTGTGATTTTTGTGGAAAGTGCTGTAGATTGATTTTGTTTGTTTACTGCAGCTGCATTGATGTTTGTCAGAGTCTTGAGTGCTGATCTTCTCTCTCTTTACAGGATGATAATGATGGGATGCCCTGGTCGGAGGAGCGGGTGGTGCGGAAGGTGCTCTATCTCTCGCTGAAGGAGTTCAAGAGCGCTCAGAAACGCCAGCCCTGCGACGACCTCAGAAATGGAGGAAAAGGGCCTAACGGTAAGACAAGCTTTCAAAGTTTTTCGTCTTTTCTTCACTAAGCATTTAAACACTGAAGTAATAGCTTGTTAAAAGGTAATGACTGCTAAGTAGTTTGACCAATAGTGTGTGGGCATCACACATAGTGGCATTAATCATGGCATATCCGTCATATCCCTTTAAAAAAAGAGTTGTCTATGTTGGTTGGATAGGTTTTAAAGCCGGGATGCTGGTTTTGAGCTGGTCCTAAGATGGTAAACAGCATAAACAGCTAAGAACCAGCTCAAACCAGCATCCCAGCTTCAAAACCTTCCTAACAACACATGCTGTTTTTTCAACAGGGATGAATGAAGCCAGCTTTGGTTTAGCATTTAGTACAGTGCAAAGATCGTTTGGTTTGATCTGCTTTTGTTTGGTCAAAGGAAGCTCCTAAGGAGACTTCCAGCAAGTATATATATGAAAGTGCCATATGATCCAGGTTACTTCAGAGCTAGGAAGTCGTCTGATTGCTGCATGTCTGACGCTGCAGCTCGGCACTCTGGGACTTCACTTCACACGGGCCTCAGAAAGCCATAGATTTCACTAAAAAGAGCTCTGAGACTCTGCAGGGAACAAAGAACAGGCCTCATACGTACGAGTCTCCACAGCCAGGCAGAGTCGAGAGGGAAAGCCTTCTCTTGATGTGGGCTTACCCTTTTTATTACTCAATTGGGAAAAAGAAACAGAAGTAAAACAGAAGTAAGGCTCTATTCCCTTTCAGCAGTTGATATCTAATGTCAGGAGTGATGGGATCTTTCTGTTTACTTAGAGTAGACAGAATAATTGAATTTATGTGAGTAAAACAACTGTGAGAAATAGTCCATTTGCTATGCCTAAAAATGTACTTTCTCCATTTAAACAAATATTTGAGATAACATAAGAGAAACTGTTGCAAATGCTGTTTGATGTCACTTTTAAGGTCCTGGCTCACACCTCATTTTAACAACAGAGTTTGTCTAATGTAAATATTTTTAAAAGACATTTTGATATTTTTCGTCTGCTAAATGATTGATGTCCTTAAACGGCTCTGTAGTCTCTTTATGTTTGCAAACAAAAACCTAAACTACTCTGAACAAAGTTTGTTTTTCAGAGTAACTGCCATGTGGTCGGCTGGTGACAGCTTATCTCGTCCCAGTCTAAAAGCAGCAGGAGTTCAAGCCCAAACCCCTCGCTCGGCATATAAACATGCAGAGAGGCTCGAGCCGAAGGGGTTTCTGTTGACACTACGGCAGGAGGCTAGATACATGCTCTTTGAATAAACTCTTAAACTGATAATAAGCTCTTATCACAACAGCCCTTAATCTTGTTTTCTTGTTGTCGTATGGTTTACGTTGCGTTGGTACCTCAGGGTAACGCTAATCCCTTTGAACGCAGGGTGTTTAACGAAGGGGGATGCATGAAGATTTTGTTCACAGATGCAAATGCTCAACAGACGCGAACGTAGCGTGTTGTGATATAAAATGTTCAGCGTCAGATTTAGCCTTTACGTTAATAATCACGGACGGTTTTTAACTGCTCGCGAGAAATCAGTGAACAAAAAAATAGGACAGGGTATGGAACGCGAGCTGTGTTTGCTATTTCTTAAAATAAAAGAATAAAAAATTTTAATTTATATCTTTTTCTCTCCCTTGCCAAACAACTCTCCCAGACTTGTTGAAAACTTTGTTGTTGCTGTTTTTTTTTTTTTTTTCAAATAGCTTATTCTTGGTTTCTATGTTTCTGTATGTATGTACTGTTAGTTTAATTCGTTTTCATAGTCTCAAACCGTCTGAACTGAAGCTCCACATAGTCAGTGCACAGATCCACGAGTAATGGAGTCTTCAGATGTCTGAAGGAACACCTCCATGTGACTGTAGATCACTAGTTGGCTGCTTTGCTCCTGAAGCCCATCGTTTCCCAGCTCAGCTGGCAGAGCAGACAAAAGGGGGACCATCAGGGGACATGTTTTAGCTTTTGTGTTCTAAACAATGTGGCACTGGCGTCCATTTTGAGGCAACGTTAAGAGCCTATTAAACGTTAAACAGCCTATTTTGGCCAAAAATCAACTGCATCTGCCTCTACAGGCCAGATGCTCTTATTATAGGGGATGTATGCAACACTTTTCTAAATTTATTTATAGTCTAGAATTGATTTGAGTTACAATTATGCATAACAGCATCTGATATATGACAGGACACTCCTATACCATATATTCAAAATTAACAGTTTGCACATCATAACCTCACGCTGCTCAGGCAACATCCCGCTGTCTGTGGAAACCAGGAGGTGAACGCAGTGAGGAGACGGGCTTAGTTAAACACGCATAAATATGATTAGAGGCCCTGAAGGACAGACGGTTGATAAACTGTCACACGCTCTCTCGCCCTGTAGAGAGAGACAGAGAGAGAAAGAGGGAGACAGGACATTTGGCTCCATTAGACTCCGACTGTCTTTCACACAGCTACTCAAGTGAGACCAACATATGTAAAACACGGCGCAGGAAGCGAGCAGCCCGCGTTAAGCTGTTTACATCTGATCCCTCTCCACCCACGTCGGCTTGGCTTGGCCGGCTCTCTTGGGTTTTGGCTTCCCGTGTCGTGATGCAGGCAGTGGCTCGCGAGCTTGTTTGCTCTTGCACTTGAGAAGTCGTTTTGAATATAGGACATGTTGTTTTGCTGCTTTTCTGTTTGGAGTTAAAAAGTCTCAATTTTCTCAAAGACAATGTTGCGTCCCACGAGAATAGACCTCTTAGGACTTTGCATGGATGCTCAGAGCTCCAGCCATGTTGGTCCGCATACAAGAGAGAGAAGCATTTTTATAGCTTTTCATGTATGTGTTGGAAAGCAACTTTTATTGCATTTTCTTCTTCAGCTTTTTTTTCTGGCCGGTTGAAAATCTGAGGTCCAGCTATGGGAATGTTTGATGATTCTGGATTTGCGCTTAGCAAATGTTTAACCCTATAATCTCAGATGCTCAATCGTTAACATCCAGAGCTCTTCAAACATTGCATTACAGGTTTTCTTGTCTAAAAGGCTGTTCTCATGTTGCTTTTAATGCTAAATATGTGTTTCTTTTCTTTTGATGATAAATCATGTCCTTCATATATCCATTATCCAATAATACATTTCAGGCATAATAGAGAGGCTTATATGTCATTAAACAGGCAGAGATGTGGGAAGACCCATGATTTCGGTTCTAAATGTCATTTGATGTATATAAATATAAACTGTTATATGTCATTTAAAAAGGTTACTGTATTATTGCACAAAAGAATGTCAGGGAAAATCACATGAAAGCTATTTTATAATAGCAATAACATTGATAAATGATTGATTATATAGAGACTGCAGATCATTTTAACTTCATTCCTCCTTTGCTGTTGATGTAATGACGCAGCACTTTATATTTACAAGCTCGTATTAGCACAAGATAACTCATACATTGGTGACGGCACAATTTCTTGTGTCTTTAAAAAAGGAAAATCCAAAAGTTCCTAAATTATTATTTTATGTCAATGTGAATAGGTCTGACTTTGTGGACAGCGACTTTTTAATGCATTTATAATTTGCACTAAAACGTTAAAAGCCTACCAATCTTTCTATTGGATTCTGATGTAAACCATCTCTCTCTTTCCATTTGCTTGTACTCCATTTCAGTTCTGCATTGCATTATTAAAACAAAACCATACCGTGGTAATGATATTTCATCTTAAATTTGATTACTTGACATGCTGCATCTGGAGGTTGTTACTGTTTCTCATGTTTTTGCTATTTTTTTTTATCTTTCTCTGCAGCTTCCTTGTCAAACGGGCAGCTGAATGGATGTGGGTCTAAGGGAGGACGCAAAGAGGGCGGCTCTCAGCGCACAGATGGAAGCAGCGAGTACTCTGAGGACTGCCCGGCCAAAAAGAGGTGAGTGGCCCACTCTCACTCTCTCAAAGGTCAATGTTAAAGAGTTGGTTGAATCCCTGGTCGGTAACTCAAGCTGAGACTGCACTTTTAAAGACAGCTGAAGAAGAGAGTATGAAAACTGAAGCCGTTATACTGCGATATTCTCAGACTGAGATATTTCACCTACTGAAGACATCAGCTTTTATGTTTTTAACTTCCTCATTTGTTTCTATTTCTAGCTTTATTTAGCAGAAAATGACAGTCAGGAAAAAAAAAACCAGCTTCATTAGGAGTCAGAGGACCTTATAACAAGTGCTAATTCTTTGAATTGCTGTCATGGTCGTTTTTAATTAGTCACTTTAAGACATGCTTAAACATTTTTAATTATTAATTAAAAGCAGCAGAGTTAATATGTCCAAGTACAGTCGGTAATTAACAATTCAGCATGTAATTTCTCAGGATGTTGTAATCTGTGATTTGGAAAAGCTCTGAAGAGAGAGAGAGGATGCAAGCTGCTTGAAGAAGAAACATAATAGACAACCTTTTTTTTTTTTTTTTCTTGAGCTGTGCCTTTGAGGCAGAAGCTGCCCGGAAAATGGTGAGAAAAACAAGTGACGAGTCTTTTTTTTAGTAGAAAAATCATAAACCGCAAATTTACTCTGCCACACTGTGCTTGTTGCAATACACTTTGGGTGCTCTCTGTTGATTCATATTTTTCATCAAATGTCTTGGTTGTGTTTGGATTCTGGCAAAGCAGCTTGTCTTACAATTTGTGTGATATTTATTGGAAATGTAAGACTCAAAGGAATAGTTCAGCCCAAATGAAGTTTCTGTTATGACTAGATCATCATTTAAAGTACATGCGGCTTTTTTGTTTTACGGAACACAAAAGGGGAAATTGAGAATAATATAAGGGCTGTTCTTTGTCCTGAATTTTCGATGAATTAGGATTAAAGCTTTCAAGCTTCATAAATGGCACAAAAGCATCACAAAAGTAGTTCATATGACTATTCAAAGGCTTTTGAAGCCATTTGGTTCCTTTGTAGGATAAACAGGCCAAAATTTAAGTCCTTATTAATTAGTCTTGATATTCTCATAGTTCCATACAAAGACAAACTTGGGTAAACATGTACTTTATAATAAAAAGACCATAATGTCTACAGTCTTTTTCAAGTTAAAGTTGAATCCATTCGAAAATAAGTGATAACATAAAAATGAAGATGACAATGTGTCTTGATGATAAACCTCCCCTTCTCGAACTCAACTGGTTAAGAAATTTAACTTGATAAAAGTAGCCGTGTCTTATTTATGAATTTGTTTAAGTCTTTTAAGAACATTAGGCATGCATTTGGCCAGATTCAGGCACAATGTTGGAGCTATAGTCCGCAATCCAGTCCCAGAATGCATTGCAAAGAGTGCAGTGAAATTTGACAGTAAATAGATTTCATTTAATGCTTAAAAGTATATAAAAATTTTACCCACAAGACAGCTGTCTAAGTGTTTACCTCATTCAAACTCCCTTCTTTTATGTTGCACTTGGCATTATAATTCGGCATTTGAGCTCTTTGCCGTGTTTCTCATTTTTAAGTCGCCCATCTCCTTTCAAACAGGATTTGACTTTGATCTGAGTGTATGGCCACATTCAATGCTCAATCACGCATTCACATAGATGGGTGGCATTAGCATTATGGAAGACCTATTCATCAAGCCCACTGTTTAATGGCACAACTTTCATGGCGTGCCATAAACCCCCCTACAAACAGTTGCGTAGGCCCACTGAAGAGGCTTTTCTTCCTCTGGAGAGTCTGAATTAATCCCACCACCGGCTTCGAGGGAACAAAACAGCTCTGAGCACAGACGCCGCTTTAAAGACAACGCTGCCCAGCGCCCACCGAACGCAGCGCTTCCACACCGCAGCGGCCAGACCCCAGCAGATGTCCATTTCAACCCCCTCCCTTAAGAATCATTCACTGAGACCTTCTGTCTGGGGTTCTGTCTGTGAAGCCGCGAGCACCTATGGGAGAAAGCACCTGCCGCTGGTTTACCTGTCACTTAATACCCTGTTATAATGGTTAATCAGAGCGCTGTCCTGGAGACATCATCATTAAAACAGGTTTATGTGGAGCGAGTGGGAGGCGAAAGAGAGGAGATGGCCATTGCAGAGAGTTAAACAAGCACAAAGAAATAAAGAGCCGCAGATGTGGTGTCAAGCATTGTGGGCCATTAAGGGCTTTGCTTTGCCTGCACACAGGAGCGGCCTCTTAAAGGAATAGTTCCCTCGTAAATAAAAGTTCTGTCTTGTACTCACCCTCATGTTTTTCTGAACCTGTGTTGGGATTTTTTTCAATGTAATTAGAATGAATGTTGACTTTCAAGCTTCAAAAATTGACTTGTTTGTGGACCCATCAAAATAAAGTCGATGTTAGAAGATACCTTCTACTAATCCTTTAGTAACTGCTAGTAGACATGTTACTTTTAGTAAAATCTCTAAAGTGGTCTATCAAAATAAAGTGTTAACTACATAAGGGTGAGTAAATGATCACAGAATATACTTTTGGGATTAACTTTTCTTTTAATGAATCACTCCATACCTGACATTTGGTGCTGTTTTGCACTCTTGCATGTGTTGGAAGTTTGGTTGCTTGCGTGTGTGTGCATGCTGGGCAACTTATTAGGCATCTGCTGCCCACATAAGACGACAACAAGGAGTCTGATTGAGGCAGTGCCAAAGTCTCTCACACCTGGCCTATAATAAAGCCAAAAAGCAAGCGAGGGGGAGAGAGAGAACGAAACGGAGGAGAGACAGACAGAGGCACAGGTGCAGGGGCTGGCCAGGTTGCAGGGGGAGGGACGTGGAAAGCCGTTTGGGAGACGATTGCGGTTAGCATCCCCGGGATTGAGAAATATATAGAGGCATCCAAGTCCTGCCAAGTGACAAAGCGGCAACTTCCCATCCCTCGATTAAAATCCCAGTCGCCTAGATGTGCTGAAAACACACAGAACCCCAGTTAGTGGAGACAAGGGGGCCCCGAACGTGGCAGGCGCTGAAGAGGCTCGTCTTTTTAGTGTGTGTTTGTGTTTACTTGTTTGAGAACCCTACTTAAAGAGAAGATTGTCCCAATTGCTTGTGTAGTGGCTGCGTTGTTACTGCCAAATTACTCTTTTGTGTTGGGCCAGCGCTACCTTTACACCATTTCTATGCTTTGGGTGTGTTGAGAATAAATTTTAGTGCGTTTCTTAAGGCCTTTTCACAGTATTCGTGTCAGTTCTCAGCAGTGCAACTCTACAGCCGTACAGGTGGCAGCACCCAGGTCAAGTGTTATAACACAACACTTAAGGTTTAAACACTTTTGATGTCAAGTTGTATGCTTATATCATGGATGCCCTTTTGTAACAGAACTGAGATCATGTAGTCGTAAGATTTAAACTATCCCCTTTATATCTCACAATTCAGACTTTTTACTTTGAATTATGAGTTTCTATCCTTCTTACATAATTGCGAGAAACAAGCTTAAGAATTGTAAGATTAAAAAGTTCTGGTTACTTTTTTTTACTATGTATGATCTGAGGTCATTATGTCTTTTTTAATATTTTTTTTATTAATACTTAACTAAAGTAATGATGCTGAAATTTCAGCAATTTTACATCTCAGGAATAAACTTCATTGGGATGAAATATTTCAGATATTGACCTTTTTGGTCCCACTTTATATTAAGTGTCCCTAGTACCCGTGTACTTTCATAGTAACTAGATGTGTATGTAGTATGTAAC
>JAUCNO010000353.1:9786923-9801533 GCA_032353835.1 Enteromius viviparus
TATTACAGCTCTAGATACTATGTAGCAATCTTTACGTACACTGTGGTTACATACTAGATACACATCTAGTTACTATGCAAGTACACAGGTATTAGGGACACTTAATATAAAGTGGGACCCTATTTTTTTTTTATAATTGCAACCTTGGTGAGATATGTGACCAAAAACCTTTGGATTATAATTTAATTTAAAGATCTTATAATATATTTGAATAAAACACTGATAATTCAAATTGAGAGAATTGTATTATGAGATATTCTGAACAGTGTTTTTGGTTTTTATGGTGATACCTAGTGAGTGTATTATGCAGAATATATACAATGCATGCTACTTTATCTATTTTTTTTTCTTCCAACCTCTTTAAAATGCACCCTATTCATGCAAATATGGCTGATCATGCCTGCAGTACATATGGCTCTATAATAGCCATATTGATTTTCCTCTAAACCCGCTGGTTGCGCTACATACTACACAATCCACTGTAATGGCATGGCAGATCGATATCTGTGACAAGCAAGGCGATTAAACATGATTTGAGCGTGACTCATGTTTTCAGAGCCATACGCAGAGATGAATTGAGAGGTATAGCGTGAGAAGACGACTCACAGGTAGGCTGTTTGGCTCCAAACTCCAGCTGATTCACAGGGCAGGAATGTCCTGTTTGAGGACTAGGGCTGAGGTATTTGCACAGCAGACAATTGTGGCTGCCGATTGGCTGAGGTTGGATAAGTAGGAACAGTGGGCCATAATCTCAGCTGCTGTGCCCAAGTGTGTTAGGGCTTGTCATTTTAATGTTCCTGATGGTTTAAGTGAGATTAATTCACCTTGGCATGTATGCTTTTCTATATATGCTTCTGCAGTCGCTCTTTTGATTGGCTCCCAAACTGTTCGGCCCGTTGAGAGAAGCAGTGTTGAATGTCAGCCATGCTCCATTAGCTGTGTTTTGGGTTTATTTTGGCAATGCCTCTGAGTTATAAACACTTCTCTTAAAGGGATAGTTTATCCAAAAATTTAGATCTAGTCATTTGCTCAAACTCATGTTATTCCAAACACAAGCTATCTTTTTTTTCTCTCTCATCTGGAACACGAAAAGAAATTTAAAAAAGAATTGTCTGTGTTGCTTTTTTCCAGTCTTTAGTGTCACATGATCTTTTACAAGTCATTTTAATATGCTGATTTTCTGATCCAGGAACATATCTAATCGCTGACACTTTTTTTCAAGATTATTTAAAATAGAGCTTTGAAGTTAGAAATGTCTTTACTGTCACTTTTGATTAATTTAATGCATTTTTGCTTAATAAAAGCTGTTTGTGTGTGATGCGTTTGTGCTTGTGTGTTTGTTTGTTGTGTTGTCATCAAGATGTAGAATCTAGAATTCCACTTCGCAGTGGTCTGGCAGCAGGTTAGAGATGACAGTCTCACTTTTCATACCATATTCACCCAAAAATGACAACCCTGGTTATTTACTCACCCTCACTTGTTCTTTTCTATAGAAAACCGAAATCTATTTAAAAGAAACCATTATGATATCCATTCAATGAAATGTATTTGTAGTCCTAAGAAGAATGAAAGTCATGCATGTTTGTAAAGTTACATTATGACGGTGAGTAAATGATGAGTGGATTTTCATTTTGTGGTGAACCATCACTTTAAATGGCACCAAAAACACTGCGGTTGACTTGTCTCTTTCTGTTTAAGGCGAGAAAAAGAAAAAAAGGCTGGATCAGGCTTCACACCAGTAGTCAAAACACTAGAGATGATCCAGCAGAAATCTCTCATTCTGATTCTGTGCGTGAAAAGCTCCCTATAGCCTAGTCTTTTCTGGCTTTCTTCATCCTTTTGTCGCGAGGCGTTCTAGCAGCGCTCTGTGATGAAGCCCAGCAGTCACTGACAGCGTTTGGGGGGCATCGGCGTGACATCACACGTGAACGGCAGACGGATGTGTTAAAACAGAGGGGAGGGTAACGTGGGCCCTCTGGCTCGGTGCCAGTCTAGACCACCTGTCTGAGCGCAGCACGTCTGCTCTATTGTTAAATCACAGCGGCTGGGTTAAGTTGCAGGCCTGTATAAAGAGTGACAGACATCTTAAGTGGGTACATGGGATTTAGACAGGGATTTTATAGGAGTACTGGTATCTCTGTCTGTCTTTTTCTCTCCCCCTTCCGCAGTCTCAGACGCTCAAGCTTTCCATTACGTAACAAACAGCTTTCAGTTGCCTTTAAAGAAATCGTGAGCGACTACATTAAGGATGCAGGCTGGTATCCTTTCGGCATCTGTCCAGAAGCGGCTCTGGAAAGCCATCATCGTGCAGGAACTTTATAGTAACACCTCCCAGTGTAAATGTGAGCACTGCTTTGGTTATAAATACCTCTCAAAGCCCGTAAGTCATGTAAACACAATCACATTTAAAGCTGAGGAGTTCTAATATAGGCTTGTAAATAGAGAACTCATGACTGAAATGAAAATTCTGGAGTTTCTGTTTTTACACTTAGCTGAGTTTAAATGACAGAATGCATTACTGTTATCGGTCAAGTGCTGCTCTCTTTTATTCGTAGTCTGAAATATGATGTTGACTCAAATTCAACTTGGCCTCTGCATGCTTCCAGACAAACATTGTTTCCAGGGCATTTTATTTCTGCGCTGTGACATGTTCAGAGTTGAACAGATAGATAAAGTTTCAAGTAATGTGCATGTTTTAGTTTTGGTTCATTATAAACAACTTGCATCCAGTACATGTATTGCGCCTATTTAAAAAAGCTAAGCTGAGGCATAAAGCTTGCTGCTTTAAGTTTCTTGCTGCCAGTGTTCTTGGAAGCTGATGTAAAGTGATTGTGGTGCTGAGAGAAGAGCTGATATCAGGCTTTTAGTGGTTGGATGTTTATCGGTGATGCAGTGCACTTAAGCTAAAACATGATGGCTTTAAGATGTCTACCTTTTATAATTGAATCTCTAGTGTGTTTAGATGCTAAAGGCTTCGTGTTGCAAAAATCCATATTGTCATTCTCCCAAGGTGCATGTTAATGTCACAGCTGTATTTTTGTGATGTGACCGCTGAGGGGTCAGGTTTGTATTTTTTTCCTCGTGACTCCACGTCTTCGGGCTGACCTGGCTAACAAGTTGATGCATGAAGGCAGGAGTGGTAGGGTGCAAGGTTAAAGGTCAATCCAATACCAAACCATCTTTAATGGTATTAACAGCTAGGCAGAAAAGCAATAAGAAATTAGCTGAAGTGTGTTTGCAGGTCCAAAGTTTTTTCTGCATGTCTAAAAAAGAGCACTCCTCAGGGAAGGACGTCAAAATCACTCTCATTTATTCTTCAGCTCAGCGTCAGAGAGTATCTTTCTCTAGTCTTTTTACTCAGTGTCTCAGATATCTGTTTTTATTCTGAGGGCTAACTTTAAAAAAATATTAAATTTTTACAATACCTTTCAAACGTTGGGTTGGGGTTAGCATGATATTTAAAAAAAAAATAAATAAATTTCAGCAAGGATTAATTAAATTTATCTGGATAAACATTTTTGAGCAGCAAATCAGCCTATTAGAATGACTTATGTAGGATAAATTATTTGACAATGAATATTGGAGTAAAGGAGACTTCTAAACTCCTCAATCATTACAAATAGATCAATTTAAAGAACACTTAACAAATATTTACCCTATTTCTTACTGACCATACAACCCAACCCGCGCTCCGTGGTTCTGCACTGTCACCGTTTTGTAGCGATTATCATTTCAGCACTGTTTATTAGAGCGGGCTCATGACTGACCCAGAATCAGGGATCCCCTGCGCTCTCTTGGCTGCCGTGGGCTGCTCGGCACATGTGCCGCTGGCTCCTCACCACGCTCTCAGAGCCAGCTGCTCCACACTGGCAGAGGCTGCTAGGAGAGTTTATCAGGACCATGTGGCCCATCTGGAGCTGTTTAGCTTTAGCAGCGAGCGAAAAAGAGAGAGGGAGTTAGCATTTGTACTAGAAACGGCAAGTCAGCAAGAGATTGATAGATGTTTAACTGAAAAAGGGCCATTGTTTTTTCATACATTCCTTGTCATACACTTTTACTTCTCTTTGTCTGGAAACATAGTTCATTACTTAATAATAAAGCAGATTGATTGAATTGCCACATTCAGATCCAGTGCTCTTACTATAAGTGACTATAAGTGATTTTTTTGATTGACAAGTGTTTGTGTGCGTGTCCAAGCAATTTTATTGAAGCATGTATACCACAGAGCAGCTGATCGTGATGTAAGGTGGATTTAACGAGGTCTTACTGAGCAGATTTGAATGATTACATTCTAAGTAAACTATGTTAGCAATCAGAGCTTGTTTAGGTCTAAAAATATAAATACAGGGCATATTACACACACAGCGCTTATTGCCTAATCGGCATCACAGTCTGATCACATCATTGTCAGCTCGTTGTCAGAATATCAGATTATAGTGTTTGTCATTTGAGTAAGGCTTAAGATGAGGCCCAAGTTATGGTTTTGACCATGTCTTTCTATGGCATGGGAGTCTCCGATATCATACCAACACATCAAAATAGACCTTTATTTACTGTGTTATCCAGTTTGTACTTTTTCTATAGTTCACCTTGTTGGATCCATGGGGGCTGTTCTTTCATCCTGTTATTTTAAAGTTGCATCCATGTCAATACATGCACATGACTAAAAACAGGTTGAATGAATCAGTGTTGCGCACAAAGGGTTTATACACCCCTCCTCCTCTCTCTTCTCCGTTAAAACTCAAACATCTCTGCCCCTGGGGTCTATCAGTGCCTGCCCTCTCTTCATGGCTCCATCCATCTCCCTCCTACAATCATTCATCTCTTTCTCCCTCCCTGCAAGCTTCTCCCCTGCTCCACTCATCTGATCCGGAGAGAGCCAGAGCCTGCTGTTGAGATTAGGAGTGACTCCAGCCGCTGTGGAATGCTTTGATGCTCAGGGTTCTGAGGGGGGTTGGGGCTGGGAGGTTCTGACACCAGGGGGGTCGTCCCTTTTACCCCTGGCGCAGCCAATGTGCTTTTGTTTGTGGAAGCCCTCCAGCTCCTCCTGTTCAGCATGATTTGGTGCTCTTTTAGAAGCGGGACAGCCTTAAAAAATAAATTGCACACACCACAATCCCAGAGTGCATGCAGTACCTGTTTTACTTTATCATCATGCTGTGTGCTCAGGACTGTGGAGAGAGATCACGTTACACCAACGGAGATCACAGAACACAACTGGCCTCTCAGAATGAGGCTGGTTCTACTGCTGATGCAGATGGGACTGCCTCCTGTGATTGGAGGCAGATCAAATGGAGGAAACTTCTCGACATGCAAGTAATTAAGCATTAACAATGCTTTATGTAGTTGCATGCAGTGACCATGTGTGTTTTACTCCAGCTCACAACAAATTGCTTGTTAAGCAGTATAACATAAGTTACCAAAGCATTTTGTCACCCCACCTTTACTAGCTTCGTAGGGATCCAGTCGTTGTTTCTTGTCCTTTCCAATGGGGTAAACCCTGCTTTTCTCTCTTACTGCTGTCCTGAAAGCTAATCAATGATACAGAATACTCCACATGTAACATCAGAGAGGGTTTTTTTTTGAAGGGCGAGGCACAGGGATTAGAGGAGGATGAATCGGGACATCCTGCCACAATCCCTCCCTCCGCACCTCCCAGCAGGTGCTTGCCCCTCACTTTTTTTTCCCCCTTTTTGTTGTTTCACTTGAATGCCGATTCACTTTTTCACTCTACTTCTGTCTGGCTCTCTCCACATATTATCCAGCTGGGCTGAACTACAGGAGGTCTGCTTTACCCTGACCTCTTCGTTGTACCTGTATTTTAAGCACACACTTGCACACAGGTGGAGAAAAGAAACTGAAGGCAGATGTATTGAAACTGGAGGCAGATGCAGGACTTTGATGCTGGAGTTATCATTTGAGTGCAGATACAATGAAAACTTTAGGCAGACAGGATGTAGGTACTTTTGACTAAAACTGTAGACCTTAAGTCTTCAACCCTGCTCTTGGAGACTTGCTATCCCGCAAAGTTTATTTCCAAACTACTTCAATAAATCCTGAAGTCCTTGGTTAGCTGGATAAAGGGTGTTTGCTTAGGATTTGAGGTAAACGCTATAGGATAGTGAGTCTCCAGGAGAAAAAGTTGAAGACCTCTGCTGTAGATTTAAAGGCTTGGACCTTAAAAAACTGTAGACTAAGGGTGTATTCACACCTGTCTTGTTTGGTTCAATTGAATTGGACTCAAGTTTGTCTTCCCCTTTTGGTGCAGATCTTTTGGGTAGGTTTAAATACAGCAGTCACACTCGGGTACGGACCAAACGATCAAACTAAATTCCAAACAAACTCTGGTAGGGTTTAATGGATGAACCTATAAATGGATGACCTTTAGCATGTGTGGTTTTGTTTACAGTTTCTGGTTCACTTACAAAAGGGGCAGTGTGAAAGCAAACTAGACCGTAGAGGCTGATACCTTGACAACTGTCCATCAACATGGAGGTATAGACCTTGACATTTTTGGGCATCAACCTATAAACTATAGACCAATCAGTTGGAGGTAATAACTTGAAAACTGTAGACTGATCTGGAGCCGGAGATTTTAGACCAATTTGGAAGTAGATGCCTTAAAAACTGTAAGCTGATTTGCAGGATAGATATCCTAAACTGTAGACTGTTTGTAAAATATATAAAAAGTGGAGGCAATGATGGAGGTAGATATTTTGAATACAGAGCAGAATTTATAGGGGGGGATAAACTGAAGCTAAAGGTGGATATGGAAGATGGCACTCTAACACTGGAGGTGGATGAATTGAAATCCCTGAATGTCTTCTAGTCATTTCTGTTTATACAATAAGAGAGATTAACATAAATTCACCCATTACCCTTTAAACTTGACCTCAGTCACAGCTCTTCATCATGGGTTTTCACCATGAGCTAAATGGTAATAGGATCAGAGCCCTAGATCCTGGAGTGACCTTACCCCGTTGTGGTTTTTATTGGCTGTAAATTATGCATGAGCCTCTTGTTAAAAGACTAACATTGAAAGAGAACCCATATCTGTCCCATTAAGGAGTGCAGAGACTGGGAAGCTCCATGGGGCTATTGTGTTGCAGTGTCTCTCGCCCACTGAGGAAGGGTAAGAACAGCGGAACCGGAATGCCCAGATCAGTCATTCTCATGGCCCTCTTTACCCATCCTGTCTGGAGGATGTGGTTAGATCCCATCTCCACCCTCCATCACTCATGTTGCAATTTACAGACTGCCTCTCTCTGAGAAATACAGAAGGCTCGATATATCATTGTTTCCCGGTTGACAGGAGAGTCTCGAAGTTGAAACTTAATTTGGAGGCTGGCTTGAAATGGAGGGCGTCATGAATTTGCACAGACACGTTATAATTGAGGACAGCCACAAATCCTGCATATAGTCCTGGAAAATATGTAGAGCTTGAAAACACTTGAACTCTTGAAAACCTAACAAGTTCATGTGCTGTCTACTGTCTGCTTAGGCCACTTAATTCTGGGATTGTCTCTCAAAAGATGCATGTGATTCTGTCCTAAAGATTTGGCCGAAATTGCATATCTTGGAAAGCACAATAGCATTGCTTTCTACCTTTTGGAACAATGCCTTTTAAAAGCTGTCTAGGGAGCTTGCAAAATTTTGAAACAAAGCAATAAATGTATAGGTTTAGGAGTATCATAGTCATCAGATGTTATCACAACCATTCTTTATTCAAAGAACTCGCACATTTGCCAAAATAGCCAAATAATATCCCAAAATTTCAAGGACTTCCTGTGTGGACTAACTGTATTGTGTTTTTCCCTCATCTGTTTGAGTTTATCATGTTAGGTCTGTGTAGATTGGTTAATAGCAAAATGCTCTCTATGTAGTGTGTAGGGATTACGCTCATGTGGACTAACCCAGCATGCATCTCTATCTCTGTCACTGGATACTTGCATGCCAAACAGTTGGCCATTATACCCTGTAATGAGGAACAGATAGGATAAATTGTCCAATAAAAGCAGGCCGTCTCTGAGATTCAGAGCAGTCTAGACTGGCTCGATGAACCGTGACATCCTACGTTGCTTTACTGGATTCTTTTTTTGCACAGCTGCATCGGGATTACTTCGGTGCAGTTTTCAGCTCCTAAAAATATTTAGGTTTCTTATGACAACCATTGCAAGGGAAAAAAGGATTGTTTATTTTATTTCTCCTGCAAAGTACGAATTCTCCCCTCGACCAATCTAAATGAGGTTACACCTCTGCCAGAAACACTTTAGCAATCAATAAGTAATAGGTCAGTCAGTCGGCTTATACTGTAAGTGCTTTGTTGAATATCTAGCAGCAGCGTTTCATAGGTTTTTTCAAGCATGTGTGTGTTGGCTGTAATTTCACTCAGCTGTCATCTAGTCCTCTAGCTATCTGCAATGTTATGTTGAACTTTTTGCCTGTGTAATCTCCATTAATTAATGTCAGTGTTTGGGTATGGAGCTGTAAACCGAATTTGAACAGATGATGCTGGTTTAGAGAGTGATTATGCGTCTTTTTGAAACGCAGCACATGGTGTGTTTTAATCTTGTGTACACTTCAATTTTTTTAGCCCTGTAAATAAACCTAGTTTCTTGTTTATATCCAACTCTGTGAGGCTTCAAGTCAGATTTTTCTTCTCCTTTTTGAACTCCTTTAAAACTTCAGCACAGTTTGATTTTATTTCAGTCACTGCTTAATTTCCTAGTCTTTGGGCCTTTCGCAATCCAAAAGGGCTGTCTTAAAAAGTACACAGAGACATTGTATCCTAAATAAATGCTTTAGTAAGATTTCAGGTTCGTCAGAATGTCTATCACTTGATGCCAAACAGACATGGATAGAAGTTGCCGAGTATCTTCTTTTATGTGGTATAGCGACAGTGCCTGTGCCATCAGTCACAATCATGAGAAACTGGAAAAGGAAAAAGAGAGAAACAATCTGTCTGCCGAACACAGCGCTGGTGAGAATTGATTAGCGATGCCGTTGCGGATTCGTCAAAGCTGCCGGGGCTTGGCAAGCTCTTTCAGGCATGGTCCTCTGATTGAATAAGATTAATTTGTACAGCAGTGAATGATGTTTGTCTTTTTACCCATCCCCATTATTTTCTTTAATTTTGTGTGTGGGGAGAACATATTTGGCAGCAAACATTAGGCATGGGGGAGTGCGTGTGGGTAAAATGATGAAATGAAGCTGAAATGGAAAGTGTGTACACGCGTGCCTCCTCTGGCAGCGTGCGGAGGGTGGAGGAGGAAGTGAGACGTGCGACTTTCCATAGTTTTTAATATTTAGTGCCGGGTTCTTGGGAAGAGCTGAACTGAAATGTGGAGTCAGTGAGTTAGATGTCTCCAAATGGAGAAGCTGTGATGAGTAAGTGTGAGAGGCCTTGAAAGTTGGCAGTTTGATTTATCCTTAGTGCTATTTATCAGTCATCAGCTGCTGCTGAAGTCTTTGCAGCGCATAATGGATAACTTAATTGCATTTCAAAACCTTGACGCGAAACAACTTTCAGAGGAAGAGGTAGACATCTCGCTAGTGTCTGTTAGTGTCGTTGTGTCAGGTCACTCACTCGCTCACAGACACAGCTGTTTTTAGAATCGGAGCTGATCACTAGTGTCTGTAACCCAAATTGTAGTTGATTTTTACTATTTAATTGCAATTATAACATGGTCACGAACTGAATTAAAAACACTTATACATGTGTTTTTTAAAATGTTTATTTACAGATTACAGAAAAGAAAGTCAAAATTGTCTGAATTGTGAGATGTAAACTCAGAATTAATTGGGACATCTCACAATTCTTATTGACAGTTACATTATCACAATATTCGTTATTGCTGTATATACTTTATTTTATTATTTTTTGCCTCTACTTTTAACGATTTTAACTAAAGATTAAGAAAGCCAACAGTAATATCTTAAGCCATATTTCTTCAGTTCAGCAAGCTTAAGGCGGGCGTACACTGTGTGATTTTTGAGGTTGTACGAACTCGCATGCGATTTTTATTTATTTATTTATTTTTGGTTATCGGAGGAAATCGTCTCTGCTCGTATGGTGTGTGAGAAATTCTGAGACGAGCAGAGTGCCTCACGAGCACTTCCCGACCTCACGATCATTTTTAAACATGTCAAAAAACTGTCGGAAGAGCTGTCGGATTGAAAGCATGCCGTTGAACAAGCCGATTTGTTGAGCAAACTGAAAATGACCAATCACAAGCTGTAGAAGAACATGGCAGAGCCACAGAGAATTTGGACTGTTGTGAAAGATGACAAACTTGCTGAACTCTGGCAAGAACAGGGAGCGCTGTATGTTCTATAGAGTGGCATTTAAAATAATATAATAAATAGTAATAACCCATAAAAAAGGACTGTCAAAATTGATTTCATTCTCTGCCCTTCAGCCAAACTGTTTGCCATGCCCTTCGTTTTCTGTGACGTGTGGTGGCCATACGGTCTTCCGACTGTCCGAATTCGCACCGTGTACGGCCGCCTTTAAACGTGTGAATACCTAGTTTTTGTTCTGTATTGTTCCAGCCCTTAACCCAGTTATCAGCATTTGGATAACAGTCTAAAGCAGCAGTTCTTGTGTGCTAATCTGAACAAAAACGTGTTTGAATGGGTTCAAGATCGACTGAATTAGTTATGGCAACAGCAAAGCCCTGAGTGGAGTTTTACCATCTCAAGAGCAAATGCGTTAAGATGAATTTATTGCTCTGGGCAGCGTTATCCGAGTCCCAGTGCCAAGTGGGGATTTTCAAAAGAAAAGTTTTTCTAATGTGTCCATAAACTCGTCATTATATGATAGAACGCAGGTGCATTTAAAATCTATTGTTTCCATTCTCTCTCTTAGGCCCAGACTGCATGCACAGAGGAAGTTTGCTCAGTCTCAACCCAACTCTCCCAGCACCACGCCGGTGAAGATGGCCGACCCCTCTCTGCCCACGCCGCTCACACACATCACATTCCTCTCCAGCCGCAAGCCTAAGACAGAAGACTTCCTCACATTCATATGCCTTCGAGGTATTGTCTCAGCATCTTATCATCCATATATGTGACCCTGGACAACAAAGTTAATTGGAAAATTGGAAAATGTTCCTAATTGGAAAATATTCAAGAGTTATTTTTTAAAGTAGACTGTTTAGTTCAGATAAACTAAACAAGGCTCTGTTAGTTTTGTATTGGCTTTGCAGTGTTTTTGGTTTCAACAGTGTTAAGATTTACTTGTCCCTCGAAATCACGTGTTCAGATTTGGGAAATTAATTCATTTTTATTTTGCTGTGCACATTTATAGCTTTCCGTTTTTGTCACACTTTGTGAACTTTAGCTTTTTTTTTTTTTAAAACAAAACTCACTTTTGTCTTCGTAATAACATTTCAGACAGCCTTGGCCCAACACCTCTGTCCTGTTCACCTGGTGTCCAGGTAAGCGATCTGAACTGTAGCACCGGTGTCTGGTGTCATGACAGAGGTGGAGGTGGCCTTCATGGCACCTGAACTCCAGTGCACTTGCTGCACAAACATAGACTTTCAAAGTTAGGAGGTATCACACCAGCCGTTTCATGTTGAATAATGGAGGTGTTATCAGCCTGAAGTGTCACGGACACACACTTTAACAAACACACCAACCTTTTTATGAACCAGGCTATGCCTTTCACAGGGATTTATGGGTGCCTCCTACTTCCAAGGTCAGTACACAGTGTTTCTATAGAGTGAAGCTCAAATATTTAAGCACCTAGGGTTCTCAATGGTTCTCAACTCAATGGTTTATCTTCACTTTGAGAGTCAAGCAAACAAACAAAAACATATCAGGCAATGCAAAGTAGCTCCTGACAATATACTGAGGTTTTTTAAAGTGAAATAATTAAAACATTATGTAAAACAGCATCACCTGCCTCCCTTTGGTTTTAGGCATTTACCAAAATCTCATTCTGTGACTTAACCTCCTTTAATCAGGACAATAAAAGAGTAAGATTTACAATAGATTTCATTTCTGTCTGCTCTTAGCTGTCTGTAAAGTTAATGTGAGACCCTTTTTTATTGTACATTTATATTTATTTGACTCTTTTTCAACTTAACGGTCAAAACAACAAGGTTTCTCTCCTGTTTCGTGCATGTCCTGAGATGTGTGAAAGGTAGGAAAAGTGGAAGTGGAATTTTCTTTTAGTGGCGCTCAAGAAACAAAAAAATGGAAAACGAAAGCTTGCTTGACCTTAAATTTATTCGTTGGCAGGTGTTTTTACAACATAATACTTAAACCTTGCGGGAGATGGTTTAGACTGCTTCATTTGAGTATAAACTTACTCTCCTCCCCAGGACTTCAGAATAGCAGCCCAGAAATGTCCTGTAACATGCTTTCCAAAAACAAGACGTCCATTAGCCACAATTTATTGCCATTGCTTTCCATGAAAGTCTTCTTTTAATCACTCGATCATGTGATTGTGTGAGTGACGGTACCGTATGAAACATTAGCTAGTTGTATCAGATGCGTGTACGTGATAGGGTCAGCTCAGGTCTTCTCGGACTTGGCCTTAACTTGACTTGGCCTGGTGTGTGGGGTCAGGGAAAGGCCAAAGCCACACATCGAGAGTATTACATATCAGCCTCAACTCTCAATGACTCCCTAGCAGTTTTTTCCACAGCAGCATTTAGACGATGGGCAGCACCTCACTAACTGTACACCACCCTCCTTATGGTATTATTTATAGATGATACTCCCTGAAGCCGGTTTGTATATTAGTGTATGTGGAGCGTTATGTTGCCCAAATGGCATTGCAATACACTGGTGTTGTGCGGAGAAGAGTATTGTCATCATGCCATGTGTCGGTTTATCCTTCAACGAATCCCTGACATTCAATATCTTTCAGAGGGCTCTTTACTTTGGCATGTCTGATCCAGCCATCAGGAGAGGTTGTCGTGAGCAGACAGTGTTGATCTTTCACAGGGGTGGAGGTAGAGAGGATGGGTAAATACAGATCAATGGATTCTGGGTAAATATAGCCAGGGTCAAATGGGCAGTCCTACAATAGCTCAGTCATGGCCGACTGCCAGCGCAATGCAGCTCTTATCTGACACACAGAAAGTATTTAACCGGGCTGCCGTGTGCGACTGCTGAGTAGAGCGCAGGCTGTGATTAATGCGAGGTTGTGAAATCTCTGACGGTTTCTTCAAAAGAAAAGTTTTTCATTCTTGAACGGATGTAATCTCTAGGGTGATCTCTTTTGAGATATCAACAGCATAATTAGGAGTGTTTTTTAGTTTTTTAGCATCCAGATTGTGTCTTCTGATGCAATGTAAAGTAGTGTGCTGGAGACACAATGCAGGAATTACACCCTGATGTAAGCCGTTTCTGTTTTGATGCTTGATGTGTGTGTGCATGTGGATTTATATACTGGCACACATACATGTTTTATATATATATGTATATATACGTGTGTATGTACAAATATGTGTGTATGTATGTATGTGTATATATATATACACACACACATTTTTTTTCTAAATAAGTATAGTGCTAAAACAAATAATAAAACATGTTTTTGTTAAATATTTACAATTATTTATTTTTATTGTTTATATAAAATCTATGAAAAGATTATTGTAAATTATTATTAAATTGTATCAAAAGCATGCCGAAACCCTGGCATGCACATTCCTTATGATGTGAACTCGAGTAGGTAAGGTGATATGGGTAAATGAATAACATACTCTATTGGCCGTGTTGCGTAACAGGCAGTATTTTTTTACTGTAATTTTATGTGCATTTGAATGTCCCCGTGAGCATTTAGTTCAATTCCAGCGTCTCTTGGATATCGTTGACTGTCCTAAAGACTTATTTACGTCTCTCAGGCCACGGCAGCCGCATTCAAACCACAGCCACGTGTGTCGACGTGAAGCTGTTCTACTGGCACTGTGTGCTATGAAAGAACAAAGATAGCTGATTTCAATTCAATTAAGCGCACTGACGTTTGCGGCTTGGCGGTGGGGCAGAAGGCTGATTAAATTCTCCCGGCGACTCCTCAAGCATAGGGCAAACTGGGTTAATGGATTTGCAGACATTCAGGAATGTAAATTAGAGGAGATATAATCCATAATCCCCGCGCATTCTTGCTGCCGCCGCAGCCCAGAGACAGTGTTTTTTATGTCCCCTCTCTTTATTCTCACTCGCCGCTCTCCTCACTGCCATATGCTGTCACATAGAGGGGACATAGTGTAGTGTGAAGAGAAGGGCTGTTAACTGTCTAACATCCCTTCTCTCAACTGCCATGTTCCTCGACCTGCTGGAAAAGCTGTTAACCTAGCAGGAGCTCTGACAACCTTGGGTCAAGACCTCAACCTGGGAGACCTGAACATATATTAGAGGATACAAATCACCTAACAATATAAGTTTCTCTCATCATTTACTCAACCTCATGCTGTATATATATATATATATATATATGTATGTGTGTGTGTGTGTGTGTACTTGAAACTAGCCCTAACTCGCTTGCTACAAGTCATGAGTTATGTTTTATGAAAAAGAGGTACACTTTAGCGCTTTTTACTGAAAATATATATATATATATATATATATATATTTTATTATATTATAAATATT
>JAUCNO010000353.1:9801633-9826078 GCA_032353835.1 Enteromius viviparus
ATATTTTTTTTATACTGGCAAGTTTGGTATAAAAAATATGATCTGGTTATTTTAAGTGTGTGTGTGTGTGTGTGTGTGTGTGTGTGTGTGTGTGTGTGTGTGTGAACATATGCTTAATTTTACTTTATTATTTTACTTAAATATACTTAATTTGAACAAAGTTAAGAAACTGTTATGGAAGTGTTTTTTATCTAAAAGTGGCTTTTATTTCCTACGTATTCGTATACGTAGTCTTTTTATTTTATGTATATGTTTAAGATTTTAAAGTACAAAGTACAGTTAAGAACACTTATTTCTCACTTTGCTTTATTATGCTTGAGTTGTATCCTGTGGAAAAGATTGGGAAGGTTTTTAAATCTCTCAGCTTTTGTTCCATGAAAGAGAAAGTTAAAAGATCGAGATTTTATTTGTGGGTGAACCCTCTTTAGGAAAACTTCCTTGCTCCCTCTAACTATGTGTCTGATCAAAACATTCCGCACGGCAACCAGGCGTCCAATCAGAGCGAGGGCTGCTACTCGGACAGATTTTGATTGGTTCTTCTTGAGCTTCAATTTAAACGGGACAAAAGAAAAGCAACCGGAGTAGAACACTTCAGTTGCAATTACGTCTGTGCTTGTATTAAAAATGACAATTGTAATGGATGCCTTCATCTTTAATTATGATCTGTGTCAGCCTGTGAATATGAGAGCGCACATAATTGGGGATTGGGAAAGGTCTGTTTTTTATTTTCTTTCTCTCTGGAGATGACAGATTTAGATTTGGCTCTGGAGAAAGAGGCTGAGGGGAGAAGACATGGCAGACGATACATGATTGCTATCAAAAATCTGGTTTGTGCACCCCTGACGCCAGTAACCGGGAGTTATAGTTGGGCTACTCCCTAACCAGCATTCCCTGGGGCACTCAGTAAGCCTCATTGTGGGGAAAGCCTGAACCATAGACTCATTGAGCATGGGGAGCATGAAACAGATTAGAGTGTCGCTAGTGTCCGTTTTGCAGAGCATCTAAAGGCAGGGGGTAAAAATGGTGGAAACCCCAGCAGTTTCCCACCCCCAGTTATGACCCCGTATGACCCTTGAGTCTGTGAGCTGTTGACCTTTTACCCCCACATTATGGGAGTGTAAGATAATGATAATCGCAGCCATTTTCTTAATTAGGTTTTAGTTTGTTTGTTTGGACTTGTTTGTGACTGAATTATGTGAAGACTGAAAGTTTGTCCTGTCATATTTGTTTGTCTTCTGCCACATTGAGTAAAAACTGTAGTCATGTAGGATAATTTATCCACCTTAATTTTTCAATGCAGAAGTAAGTCGTTTTCTGGCAGTGTGCGAGATTCTGATTCAATAACTGCTATAGGCAATTTACGAGAAGAATAGCAAAGTGCAGTAAAAGGTTAAATTTTTCGCTGCAAACCAGTGTGTTCATAATTACAAGAGTACATTAAGTCAATAAACACACCAGTTTGAAATGTCAAAGACACAATTATCATCTTTTTTTGTATAGCTACAAATAGCTGGAAGTGGATGACACCAGGAAGCCAGACACAATTGATTCACAAATATTTAATTTTATTTTATTTTATTTGTATATTATCTTAATATATTATAATGTATTAGCTCTGTTATTCTTTCTATGGGTTTAATATCTGTATTAACTTTTAGTTTTCATTTTCATGTTTTTTTTTTAACAATACTATTTAACATTATTTTACTTTAGTTTTTGTCTTCTTAGTAAACAATTTATTTTAGTTAGTTGCCAAGCCAAAGTTCTTTCTTTATTTTTTCCTTTTTTTTCATGTTTAAGTTTCATTAAGTTTCTTGAATCATGTTTATTTTATTTATTTCAAATGGTAACACTTTATAATCAGGTCCCATTAGTTATTTTTAATTAATGCATTAATTAATATTAATAACCTGTGACTGATGCAATTTAACATCTTGTAAGTACTTTTTAAGTACTGAGTATGGTTAGAGTTAAGATTAGGGTTTGGCCTAAGGTTACTTGCATGTAATTATGTTATTTATTGTTATTTTAATAGTAAGTACATGTAACATGTAACGAGGCAGCTTATAATAAAGCATTACCACATAACTAAATAGCAATAATATTAATACATGTAATTAAAAAAATAATTAATAAAATGTCTTTTATTGGTAATGTATTAGTAAATGCTGAAATATTAACTACAGTTAATACGTGGTTTAGAAGTATTTTGCATGGTTAGTTCATGTTAACTAATGTAGTTAACTACATTAACCATATTAAAAAGGGGGTTACCATTTTAGTGACCAGTAGCAAGAGCGTTCACCAGTGACGCAGCATTCTGGCTTTCTCACGTCTCAGCCCGTTTTATAGCCATTCATTTACAGCAACTCGTTAAGTTTCTACTTCATTCAGTCATTTTATTTGTTCCCTAAACAGCCAACCTGTTTCCATTGCTATTATAAATGTTGTCACACAGACCATAAGCATTAATGTGGCATGTCAGATGCTGCATGCATGCAGTGACATCACCGGCGCAGCTTCACGTTAATAGAGAGCTAATGAGAGCACATTCGCAGGGCCGTGGCAGACACACTCATGTTTCATTCATGAGGCTGGTGAAGAACAGCACTAGATAATGATAATCGTTGCCCTGTGTGGTGTGGCCCAAGCGCAGACGTGCAGGAGTGCAGGTTTAAGCACTGGTCATGCTGGTGGGGCAGCTAATGGGCAACAGGCATTTGACATACATCACCTGTGCTGTTTGAAAAAGAAATACTTGTATATATGTATATATATTAATATAATATACTGCTATGACTAGGTAATGTAATGTGTGTCTGAGAATGGCACTCGGAGGGGAAGCCTGGAAATATGGTGTAATAATTCTGTAATTACTTAAAAAAACAAATATATAAAATGAATTAAAATTGTGTTTATATTTAGTGTTGATTTGCTTTTGGTTCGTTTTTGTATTGTTTTGGAATGTGCTCTTCCACCATGTTTGACAACTTTCATTTTGTTTATTAGTTTTTTTGTTCGATTTGACTTTGTTTTGGTGTTTTTGTTTGATTTATTAACTTTATTTATTTTGGTTTTGGGTTTGATTTGTTTTTGTTTTACAAGTTGTTGATTTTGTTCATGTTATTATTATTTGTAGCAATATTTACACTAAAACTTTTAGATTTTTTGTTTGTTTATATTTTTGAGTTTTTGTTTGTTTGTTTGTTTGTTTCTTGTGCACTTTTTGTTTGGTATTGTTTTACAAGTTGTTGGTTTGTGTGTGTTTGTATTTGCTCATCCACCATGTGTATTGCACAACCTTTTTTGTTGTTGTTTGTTTTAGTAAGATTTAATAATAGCTTGGTGGTTTGCTTTGTGTTTTGCTTTTATTTTATTTATTATTATTATTATTATTTGTTTTACAAACCTGTTGTTAAAACATTTTCTACCATTATTAACTTGAAATTTTCAGTTTTTAAGCTTTACCTCTTCCATGAGCAGTGCTTATCATGGTCCATCTCACTTGGGTCTGTAATCTTGCAGTATGCTGCTGGTAATCAGCTGGTGTGTTTTGAAACATAGTTTCTCATAAAGAGAAACATCAGTTGGACACAGTCACTAGTGGCTCCAAATCTCCACTCAGCACACACAGAAACAGAGGAGTGCAATGTACTCAGGCTTCCAATGGCTGTGACAGTCTTTAATCTTATCCAGAGCAGCAGCTGATTTTGAGAGGATTACGGTTGCAATAGAAACTGAGATTACAGAGTCGTGTCGGGTTATCCCATTTTCTTTGGCCGCTTCTCAGTAAATGCACTGGGCTTCCTTTTAACACTCTCTCTCTCTCTCCTCTCAGGCTCACCGGCATTACCCAGTAACATTGCTTACTTCGGCTGCTCTCAGGATGAGGAGGATCTGGAAGATGAAGAGGAAGTTGAGGAAGAGAAACCACCCAGTGTGGCATCTACATCATGCCAGTCTACACCCAAGAAGGGCAAACCACCTGGCAAGATTAACGGATTCGGTAAGAGCAAAGAGCAAAAAAAAAAGAAAAAAAGAAACAAAATAGAAAATATCAATTAATTATTCCAACAATAAATGTATAATTGACATTGGATACATTTATATTTTTTTTTTTAAATAAATGCTGCTGTTTTTAACTTTCTATTCATATAAAAACCTAAAAAAAACAAATATAATGTGGTTTCTGCAAAATATAATAAGAAACACTCACTTTTCAACATTGATAATAATAATAAATGTTTATTGGGCATCAAATCAGCTATTAGAATGATTTCTGAAGAATCAGGAGTATTCTGAAAATTCAGATTTGCATAACATTAGTAAATTATGTTTTTAAAGGTATTACAATAGAAAACACTTATTTTAAATTCTAATAATATTTAGCATTAAAACACAAAATATTAACTTTTTTTTTTTTGTTCAAATTTACTATATTTTTTGATTAAATAAATACAGCCTTTGTGAGCGTGCAAGACTTCCTTTCACATCTTTTAAAAAAAATCCAACCGACCCCAAACTTTTAAATGCTATAATGTAAATATCCTCTACGATCTGTACGTGTCAAGGCTTCTGCTTCCTGTGTGGAGATGGGAATGTTGTGTTGGAGTGGGACGTGACACTTCTATCTTTCCACTCCAATTATCACTTTAGTAGGAAAGGCGGTAACAAGGTGTTTATGCATTCAGCTCACAGCTGTGCCGAGTAACGGCAGGCAACACGTCGCTGTACGACTCACACACCCACTGCAACAAATGGTGAAAACCCAGCCGTATACAGTCTAAGCGCTTGGTTGATGCTCTCAATAGATGCTGTGTGAGTTTAAAGAGGGCCAGCAAGGTATTGCGGGAGCATGTGTGTTAATGAAACTTGTTGTTATAAAACAAAAATAGTCTGTCAACAGATAATTGAAAGCCAAGCGCCTGTTTAATTGAGTGTGTTAGAGTGTCTTCAACAGCAATCAGAATGTCAAGCTGGGAACTATATATAAACTTACAAATACGCTCATTAGTGAAGAGGTTTTTGTTAGTTTTTCTTTGAAGCATCCAGACAAATCCCACTTTGCATACCACATTTCTACAAAGTATGAGATTTAAAGCGTGCATTAAATATCTTATACAGACAGTAGTGTTTTATTGGTGCACCTGGACCGTCTTGACTACTCGTCTATTCTTGTTCACTCAGCTTTGAATAAATAAGCTGGGTTTTATTTCTCAGCCGGCAATATGTCACTTTAAATTGATCTTGATTGGCCCAGGTTCAGGAATTTGCTTCTTGTCCCTTACAAGCTTGAGGTTTTGTGTTTGTAGGCTACTCAGCTGCTTGGATATGTGAAATGCACACAATCCCAGGTTTAGGAAAACACCGGCCCACTTCTCTCTCTCTTTCTCTCGTGCTGTCTATCCCCAGCCTGTCCTGTGCCTGGACAAAGCCCGTTGTCTGAGCTGGCTCATGTCAGATGTGACACTTTAATATGGAGCACAGGCAACGATCCAGTTTTTCTCTCTCCGAGTGTCTCTCCGAGCGAGAGAAACCACAGTGCTTGGCTTTCATTCGCTGAACCTCAGTAACCCAGAGGCGTGTTTACATTTCTAAATTAAACACCTTTTATTGAGTTCAGCTGTCGGTAGCAGTTCCAAGCGCAAGCCTTACAGCGCGAAAGCCGTCCGTTTCCCTCTTGCTGACACGCTCTGCTGCCTGCTGATATTTAAACACTGTAAAATGAAAGTGAGCAGTCATAAAGACAGAGAGCGGTTTGAATATGTGTTAATTAGAGCCGTCCAGAGGGCCTGATAACAGACAGACAGACTACCCTGTCCAGAAATACAGAACATGTTTTTTACAGCATTATCTGTAGCGAAGGAATTTATGGGCTAATGCACTAAAAACAAACTTACAGATGAAAGGATGTTCGTTTTTGTTTGTTTTGGCATTGTTCTTCGTTTCATTTTGTGTTGTTTTTATTTCAGTATTTTGTGTTTTTTTTTTTTGTTTGGTTTGGCTTTTGGGGTTTTGTTTGTGGTCTCTTTTGTTTTAGTGTTCAGTTTTTTTGTTTTGTTTTGCTTTTTCTGTTTGTTTTGGGTTTACTTGCTCATGACTTGGTGCAGAAGTGCCGACAGTTGTTTGTTGGCAGCATGTTTTTCTCATGGTGGAATTTGTTTTTCTAATAGTTTATATTTCTAGTCTGTCAGAGATCAATTTAATGATTTAATAATTTAGACAATTTAATGTTAATTGAAACAAGTGGTAAGCATTGCATTTATGAATGTGAACAACAGTAATATGCTACTGTGTCTTTGCATGAAATCCGCAGAATCGTTATTAGGCCTTAACTACTATGTACTTGCATTTAAATCAAAATTTTATGAGGAGGTCCAACTGAAGTCTATTTGATTGTGCTCAAGTGGAACTATTGCAAGTATACTTCATGTACACTAAATAGCATTTAAAGACAGTATTTAAATAATCCTCATAAATAGTGACATTAAAATGCATTTTAGGTTAAATGTCAGGAGATGTGCACAAATAAGTGCTCCAAAACAAGTTTAATAAAAAGAAAAAAAATTCACTAGAGACTATATCAAGCAAATCCGTAAATATGTTGTAAGATTTAAACTGTGGTTAGAGTTTTTTTTGTTTGTTTTTTATATTACTATGTTATTTTGGTTATAATGGACCAATAACCTAGAGCTCATGGTGTTTCTTATTCTATACATTTAGACTGGTGGTAGCTAGAACTAACTCGACCCAAAGATTATGCCAGTTTGCATGTTTCTAAGTATGAAAACAGTGCGCTGACAACAGTAAAGTATAAGTGTGAAGTAAGGCAGAACAGCAGTCTCGTCAAAATTGTTTTGACACTGCATTCAGTAACAGTCATAAACTTGCATAGTGCAGTGGTCCATGCACAGTATCGTACCAAAGCATGCTATGCTTCCACACTAAAAATCCACTGCAGATAGTCTTAAAAAAGATATGATTTGAAACATATTGCAAGAATTGACTGCAAAACTTAACTGACAAGAAAATGCAATGCAGTATTTTTATTTTGTTTATTTTAATAATCCTCTGTTTTATTCCTGCAGTGTTGAATGGCCTTAAGGTACACAAGGACAAAGAGCTGACTCCCAGATCCAGGGGCAGAGAGTCATCTGTGGGGAGAGATCGTAACGAAGGCTGTGACGCGTCTGATGAAATCTCCCACAAGCACACTGCAGCCACGGCCAAGAGCCACAACACCAACGGCCACAACTACAGACGAGCCGCAGAGGAGCTCCGCAAGCAGGTACAAGCCTTCATGTTCAACTCTGTATTTGTATGAACAGGGAGCATTCTGGAGTTCTGAGAATTACACTGGATCTGATAATTAGGAGATAACATCCATTCTGATGTAGCTTATAGACAATCAGACCACCTCCAGTACTAACAAGCCTTTCGTCTTTCAGTGCCACTAAACTGATTAATTAAGTTGACAACGAACCTCAGAGAGCTGGGGAAAACAGAATAACTTCAACTTATCAGCCTCTCCCTGTCTTTCTGTCTTTTTTTTATGTCATTGACACTCTATTCTTGAGATTCCCAGCTTTGGGGTTGCTCAATACACAAATCTACATTCTGCATTTTATATATATATATATGTGTGTGTGTTTATTTATATATATATATATATATGTGTGTGTATATGCACACAAATGGATGCACTTCTTCTTGTACAAGACTTTTTTTTTAATTTTTTTTATACAAAACCAGAAGTGTGGTTCTGATGAATCAGCATGAAGCAGTGGCACCTGTAAGTAGTGGTTTAACAGTTTAACCGCAATGACTGACCCAACGTTAAACCCTTGAGCCAGATAAAGCCTGTTATTATGCTGACACACATAAACACATTACCACTTATCTGCTATACTTAAAACAATAAACAACACCGATAGATGCCGCATAATCTACAGTACTATGAGAATCTATTAGACAGCTGTTGACCCCCCTCCCTCTCGCACTCACTCTCTAGAAAAGCTAATTTTCTGAAGGGTGTTCATGTGTTGAAGAGCTCTGGTGTGAGCATGACCCATGGCACACGAGCTGGATGAGAGTTTATACTTCATTGTTTAATTGGACTTTCATTAAATTTATTTTTTTATGAGTGTTTGCGTAAAACTACTTGATCTGGGAAGAAGAGAGATCTCATGCTGCTCACAGCAGGTGCAGGATCTGTTTCAGCAGCGTTATTATGGGACTGTATGTTATCCTGAGTTAAGGTCTATTTATTTGTTTCATTGTATCCATGACAGTTATTAATGAGCCTTGATATTTTGGGTTTCTTTGGGTATTTTGGTTTGTTTTTAAAGAAACAATAGATTGGAACCCCCACGTTTTTTTTATTTAATTTTATCTTTTACAGTGAACATAAAAAGCAAACAAATAATGTATTAATTTATTCTCCTTTTTTAATTCATTTGTGTTTTATCTTAAGTTAATTTCCAAAAAAAACGATAACAGCTTTGACAAAACTTCTCTCAGCTAGTGCGTCTTTTCAAAGTAAAATTAGCCTTATCACCTGACCTGAATATAGCGCGCTGATTCGGCTTCTGTTTAAAAACAACAAATTTGCTTGTCGGCTTTAAAGAACTCACAATGCCTTAAAAAAAAGGATAATACCAGCTTTTTTGCAAAATGTATTTAGGGTCCAGATTGCGCTATATGTGGAGAATAATGTATAGATGTATAGATTAAATGTATAGAGGGTTATAAAGCATATGTTTAACACATAGGTAGACATGTACCATGTGTGTGGTGCGGGTTGCAGCTCTGCAGATGTTCTCAGTTAAATCTTTTGCTATGCTGCAGCTGGCCTATAGCAACACATGATGTCATCTGTCCTCCCTCATCCTCATGTGCGACTAAAATCCACTTCAGAGAGCTGGCTTGGCCTCTGTCTGTGTGTGTTCTCTTGTTTTTGTTCCTGGCTGTTAAGCCGATTTAATCGCACGTCTTTGGCCAGCCGGCCTTTAAACTATTCCATCCTTCCTTCCATTCTCTTTCCTCGCTTCCTTCCTTCTTTCCTCCAGCCCTGCTGTTTCCACTGGTTTCAAGAGGTTGCCCACCGGGGACAGTCCAGTGACCTGTGTTTTCTCGCCTACACTGTTTCTCTCTTTTACTTCCACCCTTTCAGGCAGACTAAATAATAGCTGGCAGCGTGCGACAGTGCTCGTCTGCATCCTCGGGCAGAGTTTTGGGATCAGCGAGCCCTCTAGTGGTCGTGACGCTCATTACACAGAGCTAGACGTGGGATTTCTCCAAGCACTACTCAGCATCCGGCACGTTATGCTGAGTGGGATTATCATTACAATCACATTCTGCGCTCTCAGAGCCCTGCAGATGGGCTGGGGTGTGTCGTAGACCACTGACGTGTTATTTCAAAAGGGGGCGGGTGTGATGACGGGGGGCTACATAGACATGGCTGCAGCTGACATCATGCTACATTTGCTTACTCTACCTGCAGAGAGCATCCATCATGCCTGCCTCTGGGGCTGGAGTCTGTCGCTTTCTTTTATATTCTCCCCCTCTCCCTCCATTTTTTTTTTAAGCTCCGACAAGGGGAAGCGATTGATGAAGGAGGTCACATTTCAGTCCCCCTTATCTTTTAATAGCCTCTCTTTGTTGTTTGGCTGCACCTGATAGGAATACAATACAGCCGATGTCTTACTTTAAAAATCCTTCGCAATCTCCTCGTCTGTCTTTCAGCGAACCTCTGACCCAGAGATCACCGCAGTCTGGATGCTGTTATTTAGAAAGCTAACGGAGGCTTTAAAGAGAGGGAAATCAAGTGGAAGGGATGTGAGAAGGTGTGGCACAAAATGTAAAGGCCTATTCACAGAGCATGAAAACAGGCTTCGGACAAAAATAAGAACAGAGCGATTAAACCCCAAGCCCTTAATATCAGCTGGCAATATTTTTTGCTAAAAGCAGCATTTTTAATCATGCAAGTCTTTGTTTTCTTTTGTTAGGTGTAAAACGTCTCTGCAATTAGCACACGTCAAATACAAAATGCAAGTAAAGATGTAATTAAATGGCAGTAACTTTGTTAGGAACCAAATAATCATTTCCTGCCCTCCATATTTGTATATTATGAAAGACATAAAAAAAAAATCATATACGGCCATCAACTTTTGTGATCACATAGGGCTTTTGGAATTCTTGGTGGCCATTTATACTACTATGTGCTATTAACCGCAAAGACAATTGTGTTACTTGACTACATCATTCATGCTTTAATTAAAGACTTTTCGAGAACTTTAGGCCAAATGTCAGAACTCTAATAAGAGTCCTCTGATGTCAGGAAAGCACATCGTGTTTATTTCACCTGGAGTTTTAGCCCACTAAAACCCTCCGGCTGCATCTTCTTTTCTTGGCTCTGTGAGAACACACACATAGGAAATCAAATCCTTTCTGCCTTGCCAAAAAACAGAGCCAAAGAAAACAATGTGAAGAGAGAAGTCGAGGCTGACTATGTTTGTAGCCTGGCATAGTCTGATTCCCATGGCGGCTGTTAAACAATGAGAGGCCGGGCGTAACCCAAGCTGCATCTGCTCTGCTGTGAAGTATATTGGGGTCCTCAGATCAGCTGAAAAGCACAGCTCCTTTTATTTGGAGCATTAAAGCCAAATTTGAAGAACTTTAGTATACTGTGCCGACTATGAATTGGTGCTTGAATGGGATTTTATGATTAAACTTTACTTCTAAGGATTGTTTCGCAGCTGTTGGCACTGAATAAAAACATTTTTCTCCCTCTATCTGGTACACTTCCCCTCCCTCTTTCTTCCCTGCTGTTTTCTCTGGTTTGGGGTTTTTGGAGCTCTATTGTGGTCTGTTATTGTGTGAGCCGAAACATGCACTGTGACTGACTGTATGTGCTAGAAACTTATTCTTTAGCGTCAGGATTGAGAGGACTGTTTAAAAGTTCTCACAGGTTTTTAATACTTTTTTTTTTTTTACTTTAGGTCTCGAAAGTAAATGGACTCACACGGGCATCATCAGTCGGCGCGCATAAGGCCGGTGCCAAAAAGTCAAAAGACTTCCGTCTGCCGTCCAAAACTGTGAAGTACACAGCCACTGTGACCAAGGGTCACGTCACCTACACCAAAGCAAAACGAGAACTGGTTAAGAAAGCCAAACTCAACCACAGCAAGCACGCATCTTCTGCTGGCCTCCGTGCTTACAGCAACAACCACCACCATCATTCTCATCATCCAACCAGCAACGGTCATGGCCGGCCCCAGCTCTCTCACTCAGGAAAAGCCCAAAGTATCAATGCAAAATCCCGCAAACAGGTGCTATTATCGAACGGGGTGCATACAATGATTAATGGTGGCCGGCCTAATGGCAGGCTTAATGGACGCCACAGTGCCAGGGAGGAGGAAGATGGCCGACAAGTGCGGCAGGGACTGCGGAACTCTAAACGCAGGAGTGATGCCATTACGATCCTTGGAGCTAGAACCGAGAGGGACGAGGTTAAAACCAAGCCCCCTGTTACTGAGGTTAAGAAAGCTAAACTGCAAACTAGCCCACTGGAAACTCGCAGCAAGAAGGCCCTGAGTCAGTTCAAGTCCCCCAACACAGTCACACTTGCACACAGTATCACTGAAATGGCCGCCTCGCCGACTCAGAAAATGGGTCCTGCCCCTCCCCCGTCGCCCCCTGCTGCTCCTGCCTCCCCAGCCATGCCCCAAAACCCTGCTACCCCTGAGCCAGCACGTCAGCGGCCCAAACGTGCCTCTGCTGGTAAACTGATGTTCATCAGACAAGCACAGCAGAGGGCTCAAACTAATCCCACCCTCAACCACCGGACCACATCCACTACCTCAGCCAGCAAATCCTTCAAACCAGCAGAGCCCACACACACGTCTCCACCACGGCCGGACAGAGACAGGGAGCGGGAGAGGAGGAGGGCAGGGTGCGCAGCCCTGGAGGAGGTACCCTTTTTCAAGCCCACCTCCAGGGAGTTTCAGGACCCTTTGGTGTACCTCGACTCAGTTCGGGAACGAGCCGAATCATCTGGACTGTGTAGAGTCTTGCCTCCTCCTGATTGGAGGCCAGAATGCAAACTCAATGACGATATGCGTTTCGTGACACAGGTTCAGCGCATCCACAAGCTGGGTCGGCGCTGGGGCCCTAATGTTCAGAAATTGGCCTGCATTAAGAAGCACCTCAAATCTCAGGGCATCTCAATGGACGAGCCACCGCTTATAGGTGAGTCAAATTAAAAATTGCATGCTTTTGTTGTGTGCCAAGAGGTCCACTGCTCTGCAGAGCTTAGTTCGACCTTTAATACCTGTAATTTTCTAGTAACTCTGAAGACCCCGCTCTCCAGTATTCTTCATTGGCATTAAACTCTGCAGGGCTTTGACCCTTCAGGGTTGGATTTGACGAACCCTGTTATGGGAGCTAGTGTAGTGTAGGGCAACTCTGGAGGGGTTTTTTAGTGTACAATTAAGGCTGGTGTTGGCATCATGTGGTTGAAACTAAAGCAGTGGCCCTCCAGGAGCAACGTTGCCCATTTCTGGTCTTGTGTAATCCATTTATAAAGTAGACCTTCAGTTCCAACTGCAGCAAATTACTGTAGCTATGAAGCCCTGTGCTTGTGTAAGCATACTTGACTTACATATCAGCCTGACAACATTTTTCTTAAGTGAGAGACAATTTAAATGTAAACTGACCGGTGAACAGCCTCATGGTCCATTCTAAACCCAGAAGTGCCTAGTCAGAATATATATGGTTGAAATAAATGTTTATCGAGCCTGTTAAACTGCTGCCGATATGCTGCAATAATTCCTTAGAGAGTTTTAAGATCATGGTCATTGACCTTTTCTGTGGCTCTCTCTCGCTCAGTTCCTTAGCTCACTTTCTCCAGTCGTTATGTTTTGTTATTTTTCAAGACAAATAAAGATGCCATGCGATTTCTCCGCTAACATATTTAGAGAATTAATGAGCTGTGAAATGTAATGAATTTTAATTCTGAAGCTGTCAATACTCATTTGGCAGCAGATGGTGCAGTGTGTCATAGTTGCAGTGGTTATGTTTGGAAACGATACATTAACTGTTAATATACTTTCCTAATGTGCAGTGCATTAAACATTCACAATCATCTCTCATCGCTGCCCCTTCAGGTGGCTGTGAAGTAGATCTGGCTCGTTTTTCTGAGCTGGTCTGCGACATGGGTGGAATGCAGCAGGTGATGGACCTGAAAAAATGGAGCCGGTTGGCAGACCTGCTTCGCATTCCCAAATCAGCACAGGACCGTCTGGCAAAGCTCCAGGAGGCCTACCTCCAGTACCTGCTCTCTTATGACCTGCTCTCTCCAGAGGAGCACCGGCGACTGGAGCAGGAGGTGCTGGCAGAGAAGGAAGCTCTGGAATGCAAGAGGGGACCCCTGGAGGGCCACTCGGATAGCGGCCAGCGGTCTCTGGCTCTTCCCCGTTACGAACCCAAGAATGGGCTCACCGGCCTCAACCACCGCAATGGCTTCCGCAATCACAACAAAGAGCCAGACACCCAGCGGCAGGCCGGCCGCCGCAGACTGTTTGCTCAGGAAAAGAAAGGGGGAAAAGTGGACAGTGAGGAGACAGATGTGGAGGCAGAAGAAGAAGGTGTTCTCAATGACCAGCACAAATGTATATACAAGGTAACACACCTCCTGCTTATATAATGGCTGTCCTAAAGCTTATCAAGCTAGCACTATTGTTTCCTTTCTAAATTGGTAGTATTATGTGTCAGACTTGTTTCATTCACTGTATTCACCCAGTCAGACTGGCAGATGTGCCATTTCCTCAGGTAACGAAGTGTTTAGAGAGAGCATAGAGGGCTCACCGCTGAGCTGCGAGAGAACGTGCCAGAATATCAAGCGTGATGACTATGTTTGTCTGTACGCTGAACACAGAGCCACACTGCTGGGGAAGAAAGGAGCAAAGCTTAATATGTGATGTGTTTTGGGTTTTAATGCTGCCGAGGTTGGCGCTACAGTACTTGATGGATGTCTCTATGCAGTGCTCTGCATCACAGATCTGAGGTTCATTTCAGAGCTATGGCTTGCTAAGCTGCCAGTATGAGTGTCTGTTTTGTTCCTCAGGCAGATTTAAAGGTACATGGATCTGTTACGAACTCTAGTGAGCTGCCTGTCTAGGCAGTATTTTAGACATCATATGCATGCTCTCAACAGATCCCATTTTGGCCCAAATTAGTCTCAGCATTATATGCATGTTTTTTCTTCTGCATAGAGACTTTGTTTTTATACATTTTTTGTTTTAAAACAGCATTTGTGACCCTGAACCACAGAACCAGTCGTAAGGGTCATGGAACATGATCTTTACTTAATGTCCTAATGATTTTTGGCGTAAAAGAATAATCAGTCTTTTTGACCTATGCAATGTAATGTTGGCTATTGCTACAAATATACAACTATGCTACTTATGACAGGTTTTGTAGTCTAGTGTCACATTTATGCATGCTGTTCATTTAAATGGCACTTTATTAGCTTAGCATGCTAGCATCAGGCTGCTTTAGAAATTCAAAAACCTTTTGTGTATATGCTTCAAGTGAAGAGCACTTTCATTGCACAACCTGTCTGCTGTCCATGAACAGTCACATGCAAGGTTTAGTTTCGGTTAGCATACTGTAGTAGCAAGCAAATTACCTCTGTAAAAAGCGAGGCAGAGATATAAGGCAGAGTTTCTGTGGTTCTCGTGTTTGAGAGAGGACCGGTGGTAAAGGAAAGAGAACTGTGACTGGGTGGGTGAGTATCATGAGAGTGGTTGTTGTGTGAGAGGGCTTGTTCCCAGGCCCTCGGCTTCTGATGTACGTGAGGCTGACTTCTTAGCTATAGTGTGTGTAAGGTGACTCCGTCTGCCTCACCAGCCCTATAAAAATACCCCGCTGACTCTTATAGCACCCCGTCTGTCTGTCTGTGTGTTGTTGTCTGAGGTAACACTCTCTGTTGGGCGGGACGGTGAGAGTGGGCCTCTTCACAGAATGGTTTCTGAATATAGGTCACAGCCCAGCTCCTCACACACACACTGCATTTTGTTCCTCTCCAGCACGGTACCTGGCAATTGTCTTTGTCTGTAGTTATCAGTGCTGTCATGCGGTTAGAGAATGAGTGTTTGACAGTTGTGCTGTGGTCCTTAAGAAGAGTTTGAGATAGACAGCTTGTGGAACAATAAAAGGGAAAAACTATAACACGTAACTTGACAGTTGTTTATTACGGGATGGAAAGGAAGTAGCTAGTCTTTAATATAAAGGGTGACAAAAAGCGTGTTTGTTACCTCAGGTTTTAACCTTAATTAAAGCAGAAGAAGACACATTTAACAGATTAAATCGCTAGCCTGAAGCCAATTTTAAAATGTCCGCCAAACAAACAGCTAACAAGTGACTGTTTAGGCATTTTTCTTACTGTTTATTGGTTTTATTCCAGGGGAGATCGGTATCTTTGACCACCTTTTACAGGATAGCAAGAAATACTATGATGATGTGCTTTAACAAGGAGCCTGGGGCTGCTGAAGTTGAGGTACACACAAACCACTTCCTTAACCAGATGTAATTGTTGTACAGTATTATGTTACTATAATACTGGTGTGAAATGTCGATTCTAGTCACCAGTATCAATGCTTAAAGTATAATAATATCTGCCCAATGACAAATTGTCTTTAAATAGCATGTACTTTCCATGTTGCATATTTTATAAGCGTATCCCATGACAGTTGTATCCTTGTATCCTGTCATATTTCCTCGTTTCCTGCCATTTCTCTTCATCTCCATCTGTCCTGCTTTTCTTTATATAGCAAGATTATTGGCGAATAGTGGAGCAGAGGGACTGCCACGTAGCAGTGCATTATGGGAAAGTGGACACAAACACACATGGAAGCGGCTTCCCTGTGGGCAAGTCCGAACCCTTTTCCAAGTAAGAGCTGCTTTCATTTATGATGAATTAAAGGCATGGTGGGAAGATGTATTACCGCTTATTAAAATGTTTTTCGCTCTGTCGCTGCAGGCATGGATGGAACCTTACTGTCCTACCCAATAACTCCCAATCCATTCTGCGCCATCTTGGTGCTGTGCCTGGTGAGTTCCCTATTGTTGTCGGTAGCAGGAAAGACATCGTGTAAAGCTCCTTTGTTAAATAAGTCATCACCCGCTCTCTTTCTCTGGTTCTCTCTCACAGGGGTGACTATTCCCTGGCTGAACATCGGCATGGTCTTTTCTACCTCATGCTGGTCACAAGACCAAAACCGCCTTCCATACATTGATTACTTACACACTGGTGCTGATTGCATTTGGTAAGTTTTTGTTTCAAGGTATTGTTTAGCAATTAATTTTCCAATTTTTTTTTACATATAATTTAATTAAACATTTACTCCATAAACCAGCTTTGGAGTGTTAAAAGATGTATGTAACAACATTTAGTTGGGATTGGTTGGTTGGTTGATGGTTAAAAAGTACTAATAAAAGAATATAAAAGAATTAAGAATTAAATGTTTATCAGACAAATGTAATAAACTATAATGATTTATTTGTAAGATCACTGTCTATATGTTATTTTATTAAAAAATTATTATTGCTGATTAAGATTTAAAAATATAAAATATATGTTTTATGTATTATATAATTGATTATATATTTCTGTGATAAAAATAAATATATTTTAACATTTGGAAGTTCTATGGTTTCATGTAATTATATAAAATATATCTAATTATTAAAGGTCAAAAAAAAAGATTATTTCTTTAACAAAATATTGTAAAAGTTACAAATAGTTTGTTTCTTTGTATAATATTGCGTTTTGTTAAGTAAATATTTATTATTTATTTTTAGATACAGTCAGAGTAATTTTTATATTATTTATTATAGTTTTTCTTTTTCTATTTTAGGGTTTCTTTTTTTATTTAATTCAAGTTTGAGTAATTTTGACGTGATTTAGTACTTTAGTACAATTTTAGTACTTCAACTTAAAGATATTAATTGCAGAGGCTAAACAGGAATTTTTATTATTGTTTTATTATTAACCTTTTTTTTTTTTTAACCAAAATGATTTTTAATGTGTTTACTAAATGTCATTTTGGTCAAAAATTGTACATTTTGCTAATGTCTTTGCTAACTCAGCTGTGTTGTACAGATCTGCTCCTCCAGAGGGCGCAGTTCTCTGTAAAACACTCACTCACTTACAGCATGCATTCCACTCACGCGAGCGTCAGCTGTTTTTTGTGTTTTTATGTTTATGACTCATCATAATAAAGCCAAGGCCTGTTTCCATAGCGACAAGACAGACAGAGTCGACAGACAGCACTGTTGTCTTATGTCAACCAAACAATGAAACTGACAGGAAGTTCTGCCTGTCCTGTTACAGGTATTCTGTTCCTGCTGAGGAAAAGGCAAAGCTTGACAAAGTGGTGCACACACTGCTACAAGCCAACGGCACGCCGGGACTGGAAATGCTGGAGAAGAATGTTATGGTATGGTATTGTAAACAAAGAAAGCATTACACTTTAGTGCACACTTAAGTGCATTTTTACATTGCTTGTCTCTGCATTTCTCCAGATTTCTCCAGAGGTGCTTTGTCGTGAGGGGATCAAGGTCCACCGCACTGTCCAGCAGAGCGGGCAGTTTGTTGTGGTCTTCCCTGGGGCGTTCGTGTCCAGGGTGTGCTGCGGCTACAGCGTGTCTGAAACTGTGCACTTTGCCACACCGCAGTGGATGAACCTGGGCTACGAGGCTGCTAAGGTGAGTCTTTCACATTTCCACATCTGCCTGTAAGACCTATGGTATAGACGTTTACCAGGAGATTTAGAAGACGCTCTACATGTCTGCTCTTCTCTCTCAGGACCTGAAATATAGGCATATAGCAAAACCCTTCTCTATGGAGAAGCTACTCTACCAGATCGCCACAGCTGAGGCCAAACGAGAAAACAGACTTGTGCTCAGTACAATCTCTTCTCTTCTCAAAGATCTCAGGTGAGCACTGGAAACCCACTCTGTTTGGCCTAACTGATGAAATATTGTGCTGCTTTTTTGTAGAACAGTTCTGCAGTAGAGGTCAGTCTGAACCACTGCTGGGAAGGATATCTAAAAAGTAGACTTCTTGGTCCTCTTACTGAAATTGAATGTGTCTGTCTTACAGGAACATAGAGATGAAGCAAAGGCAGGATCTGTATGAAGCAGGGCTGCTCTCCTCCGCACGCTACTGCACTCACGACAACAACCAGTCACCCGCTGACTCCAGGAAGAAACCCCGCAAGTGGCTGGCGCTGGAGTCGTCCGAGAGACGCTGCCAAACGTGCCAGCACCTCTGTTACTTGTCTATGGTGAGACTCAGCTCAGATTATACTGTACTGAACTGTAGGTCCAGCATAGTATACATGAAGCCAGCAAACTACGGCTCTGTCCTAATTTCAATGCTTATCCTTCACTCTAAAAATATCACCGCTTTGACATACTCCCAAATTAGCCCATATTATAATAAAAAGCTTCTCCTTTCTTTTTTTAAATCTGCTGCTCCAAAAAAAAAGTGATATGGATGAACTAATTTATTTTACGGTTTAGGATAGAAAGTATGATTTTTTGGGGACAGAGCAAAAACTAGACATATGCCGAGTTCAGACTGCAAGATTTTCAAAGTGGTTGCGTCACAGATCTTTTCACACTGCATGACTATCTGGGGTAGGGCTTAACGATATGGACAAAATTTCATATCTCGATTTTCATGCCAGATATCTCAATATCAATACGATATTACTACGGGTTCGGTGAAAACCAAGCATTTCTCAGAAAAATAAAAAATTTTTATAAAACAATTTTCTATATTTTTAAGAACTCACTGCCAGTCATCAACATTAACTTAAATTACCATTGTAGCGTCTGTAATTACTTCGTGTCTGGTGGACGTCGACTCTTATGGTGTAATCTGAATGCGTCAGTAATCAAACTTTGCTTTGGCTTATTTTGGTATGACTGAGAAGCCCCTGGTGTTTCTCCCATTGTCATGCACTCTTCATGCAGCACGCGATGGTGGTGAAACATGTTTGTTGTGCTACCTTGCTTAGTCGCAATTTTTGTTAAGCACGACCTGCACAACACGTCACTCTGGTTTACATCGTCTTTTCTGAATCCAAAATACCTCCAAATAATGGAAGATGATTTATGTTTTGGCACCAAGTCAGATTCTGCACTACCACCGGCCGCATTATCTCCCGCACTCATATTCTTTCTTTTTAATTTCTCCGCTGTCTCTGTAGTGTATGCGCGCTGTCCTTAGCAGTGCATTCAAGGGCACTCGTAAAACTGATGTTCGTTGTGTGACTGCCAGACTTGTATGCAGGGCGGGGCGAGGGCGGGGCGAGCGCGGAGAGGGGAAATCTATATCGTCAGTTTCGATAGTAATATCTTGAAAGTTCTATCTAGATATAGATGCGATAACGATATATCGTTCAGCCCTAATCTGGGGTATCATTCAGTCGCTGCTGTTCACACACTGCATGACTTTACAACAGGAAGAATCGCGGGCCACTTGGTCTCATTGTCAAACACAAAGCGAAACAACGTGAGGTCACGTGTGCAAGAGTTTTCACGTGAGACTGGAATTATTATTAAAATTAATAGCAAGCAAAATAAGCTTGCAATACAAATTGCATGTGCGCTCATTTGCAACTAAAAGATTATAGAAGAAAATATTTTACCTTCTATAACTTCTTAAAAAGTGTAGCTTTGTGATTTAAAGCAGAAGTGGCAGAAATGTCTTGAAGGCTACTTTGAATGTTGTCTTTGACAGTCAGGATCCCTTGGAGTCAACAAGGATAAGAACCACTGTTCTATACAATACTGCACTATACAAAAAAATCACGATAAAGCTTACAGTACATAATGTATTAACTAATTAAATCTGTATTCTATGTCTTCTCGGTGTTCAATAATGTTCTTTGTTCTATACTGTACACTGGTTTTGTCTGTGTGCATTGTATGATGTTTTGCTGTCACTGTGTATTGTAGTCCTAATAGAACTGAACAGTTGAGTCACAGCTGTGATGTTTACCTCCAGTGCTGATCATTCACATTCAGTCATCACTGACAGAAGAATTACTGAGCGCTGGGAATGAGTTATGATCTTAATTGGGCTTATGGCTGTTGTTAATGCTGCAGGTGGTGCAGGAGAATGAAAATGTGGTTTTCTGTCTGGAGTGTGCGCTGCATTATGTGGAGAAACACAAAAGCTGCCGCGGCCTCAAGATGATGTACCGCTATGATGAGGTAAGACATGATCAGAAACATGCCTGCAGGGGGAGCTGTTGAGACGCTTTTGATTAAACGACGGGTTCAGCAGCCCTACTAAATGATCTGTTGGTGTTCCTTCATCAAATATTGTGCTCTGGCTGGGTGACAAACATTTCCACATACTAATGAGTTTTGTGGATTCAGTGTTGTATTACAGTTGTTAGCGTTTGCGCAATTCTCAAATGAGTTTTTTTTTTTTTTTTTTTGTTCCTCAAAACAGTAAGTTCAAATCTCTGATGTGGAAGAAAACAAAAAGCTAAAGTTCAATTGTAAAATTCTCAAAAACATTTTTAAATAACTCTTTTGAATATATTTTAATATTTTTTGTATATAAAAGTATTTATATATATTTTTATATTTTTAATTTATTCCTGTGATTGTAAAGCTACATTTTCAGCATCAGTACTCTTTTTTTTCTTACTCTTTTCTTTTACTTTTAAGGATACATTTAAATTATTAAAAGACCATAAAGATATTGCAAAATATTTTAGTTTCAAATCAATGCTGCTTTTGTGAAATTTCTATTGATCCTAGAAAATGAAAATGGAAAGCAGCAAAAGCACTGAAGATAAAAAAAGAAAATAATTGTGCACCATTAATGATCAAGAAAACCACCAAATCAGAATATTATAATTATTTCTGAAGGATCCTGAAGAAAGAGGATGATGGAAATTAAGTTTTGCATCACAAGAATAAATTACATTTTGAAAATATAAAATATTTTAAATAATGTTGGTGCTCTTTCAAAAAATATTGTTTCAAACCTAATCCAAAAAAAGGGTATTTGTATACATCAAATATTTCCAGGGTTAATCCGTACATCTCACACAATAAAAAAAAGAATAAATTAATTCTGTTGTGTTTACTACTATTGACAATTTAGAGACTGACAAGAACTAAAGTATGTCATGTCACCTTTTTAACAATGGTCTCTCCGTGTCTTTGTCTTTGTTTGGTCTCTCAGGAGCAGATCAACAGTTTGGTGAATCAGGTGTGTGGTAAAGCCCTGGTGAAAAGCGCAGCAGATGGCTGTAATGGCTCCAGCCTCACCAAACCGCCCGCCAAGCGCGGCCCCCGCAAGAGAGCCGCCGTGGAACTGTCCCTCACCCACCTGTCCAAAAGTGCCGCTGCCGTCTCATGAGGAGCGTCGCCCAGTCGATGCCCTCTCCCTCTCTGCATATCGTTTGTGTCTTTTATCACCCACATAGCAGGGCAGAGTATCCTGTGTTGAAAGCAGGCTGCCTTTTTTGCACTAGCGCACTAGTTTTTATTCACCAGATGTTTGATAGCATTAAGAGACATGGTCCCAGGTGTGCATTTCACTGGCAGGTGCGAGTTTGATGTCATCTTTTCTGCCTGGGCTCTCTTCCTCTTCGACTGCACACACGCTCCACCTGAACTGTGAACCTTGGGACAAATGGGTGCTTCTCTCCTCGTTTCTCCAGACCCCTTTCCTTTGAATGTTGGTGCTCGATGAAGCTGCCCGAGAATGTTTTTAATTTTGTTTTTCTTTCTTTTTGCTTTGTTTTGTTTGTTCATTTTGGTGTTTAAATAGTTTTTTGTTTAATTTTGGTGTTTGTTGTGTTTTTTTTTGCTTTGTTTCCTTTTTATTTTAGTGTCCCATTTTTGTTTCGTTTCATTTTATGACACCACATTGGTTTTGAATTCCTTTGATCCTCTGCAGAAGACGCAGCTCTAAAGACAGTAAACACTTGAAATTTTTAGCTCGTTTTAATATCTGTTTAGTTTTTGCAGGAAATGCAGTGTGTTTTTATTTCGCCTGGTTTTTATTTCACACTATCCTCTGTGGGTTCTGGGAATGCTGGTTTCCATGGCAGCAGGTTGGGCTATACTTGAGAAAAGTGGGTGTTAGGGAATGAATGAGCGGGTCCTGTCCCGGCAGTGAGGTGTTCCTCCCACGCTGACGCTTACAAGAGATACCTGTGCCTGATGTTTAGCGGGGAGATCTTTTTTTATTTTGGTGCTGTTTTTTGTTTTGTTTTGTTTTTTCGTTTGTTTTTTTTACTGTATATCGATACAAAAAAGGTAATAAGAAAGAAGTGCTCTTGCCTTCTTATCCCACAGGACGGAAAAGCCCCTCAAGGCTTTTTCTGCTTCTAGATGTGCAATCGTGTCAACATTCCATTCTTCCAGACTTATTGATTCATCTGTACCAGTTAACATTAATTATTATATAATATTATTGTAATTACTGTATTTTGTGTTTTTGACTTTTTATTTTCTTTTTTTCTGACGTGTCAATTTAGAGCCACTATTCAGAGGGTGTAAAATGTGAAAGTTCTTTTTTTTTCTTCTTCTTCTTCTTTATTGTTATTATTGTTTCTTTTCCTTTTTGCAGAAGTATCACTGATTTAAAGAAACTTAAAGAAAATCACCTTTTTGTACATAACCTGTAAATGTCTTTTTTTATATTTGAGACTTTTTTGGAATGACAGAAGGAAAGGATAGATAGACGGATGATGTCAGATGAAGAAAAGCCTTACATTTCAGTTTCTTCAGCTGTGGGAGTTTGATGCGTACAGGGTTGCTCTGGTAATATGTATAAATTTTAAGTGCTGCTTACATCACTGAGGACTAAGATATGGAGTCGCGATTCCCCCCCTAGTTTTGTTTTTTAGGTTTACTTTTTTAAAGAAAAGGGAAAATACTTTCACAAAAAAAAAAAAAAAAGGTTTTTACATTTTCATTACTGGAAATTCAACATTGTAGTAGCTACTCATGTTGCACTGAGCTTGCCAGTGGTGACTGTCAAGGAAAAAAACTATAATCCAGTTTGTTGGTTGTTGTCCTTAAAAAAGAAGACTGAACTGTTTTAGGAGTATTTAATGAAAACCAAGTCAGGTGTTTTCAACAAAAAAATCGGCGGTTGTCAAGTTTTTATGGCCTTACGATGTATTTTATTCTGAAATTTTGTTGTTTCTTTTTCTACAATATGAGATATCTGCTCACGGTCAGGCAAGTTAATTTATTAGCGCTGCGAATGAAAGATTTCATGTTGGTTATATTGCCAGTTTTATTTTGGAATTCTTTGTTTTGTTTTTTACTTTTTCAATTTGTACTTAAGGTTTAATAAAAACTCATGGACAATTCAGCCAGTCTTGTCAGTCTGTGCTCTTTGATATTGAACTTATTGGTTTTATATATTGGTTTTAAAGGGGAGTGTGTCGAACAAGAGAATGTTTTTTGACACATAGATCTCACACACATCTCAGATGGCTTTAGAATAACTTCATAAAATGTACTGTATGACATAATTTTATTCACGTTATTAATGAATAACATGAGAAAGTTAAATATAGATTTTAAAATAATATTTAAAGTAATATGAAAATGTTTACGTTCTTAAAAGTTGTCTTCGTAAGTTTTTTTTATGCTCTTATTTGTAATAGTATCAATAGTGGTTGTAGTAATAAAATGATAATAATACTATAATAATTTGATGTAATTAAAATAACTACTAAAATTTAGTTTGATTAGTAATGTTATAAAATAATACTTTTTTTGACCAATCTGTATTAAATAAGTTACTTTACTACTAGCATTGAAAAAACAATAATAATTGCATTAATATTATTGATAGTATTTGTAGTAATAAAACTATACTAATCAATATATTATATAAATAAATATTTTTTTAATAAATTTATTATTTTAATAAATTTTTAATAAATATAAAAATATTTATAACTAAATGTAAATATTTAAAGCATTTTGTAATGATATATTTTTTATTATTTAAAAACAAGTATTAGTTTTTTATTCAACTATTGCACTATTTAGTACTACTAGTACTGTAGTAGTAGCAGTCAATCAGCAGACCTCTTGGTGTAAAGTTCTTGTGCAAGACCAATTAGACCACTTTGCAGATTTGCAAATCAGACATTTATATATTTATTATAATCATATTTTATCAGTCATGGATTTTCATTATAATAAGTCACTCTGGTGAGCCTGAGGCCCCTAAAGCATTACTGATTTTATACATATAGGGCTGGTTTCCTGGTTAGGAATTAGATTAAGCCAGGACTAGACCGTTGCTAATTTAAGACATTTAAGAATTTTTAGAAACATGTCTTACAAAAATGCATTATCTGTGAGCATTTTAAGACCA
>JAUCNO010000353.1:9875839-9889417 GCA_032353835.1 Enteromius viviparus
ACGAGAATTAAACTTTATTTATCAAATGCAGAGATGGTCTCTGTAGTCAAGACGACGATAATCTCTGGAAATCAGGTTTCCCCAACTAAGCAAGCCAGAGCCGACAGCAGCAAGGAACCAAAACCCCATCCATTAGAGAATGGGGAAAAAAACCTTGGGAGAACCAGGCTTAGTTGGGTACAGTTCTCCTCTGGCTCCTCTGACATAAACCATGGAACGGTGAACCATCGGATGCTCCTGCTGTTGATTACAAGTCTGCCAGAAGATGTGGGTTTCCATATTCGCCTGTCCCTGCCCTCTAAAAAACTTGGTCCAAGTTTTGTTGTTCCTTTTCCGATTGTGGAGCAGATCAACCCTGTCACCTTCCATCTGCAACTACCACCACAGTATCGGATACAACCCACTTTTCATGTTTCCCTTCTCAAACCATTTCACAATCTTGTCGCTCTCTCCACAGAGCCTGGTGTTACAGAGGAACCCCCTCCCTTCATAGACGTGGACGAAGGGACTATCTACAAGGTTCATGAGATCCTGGAATCCTGAAGTCGCGGCTCGTGTACCTGGTAGACTGGGAATGATACCTCTCAGTCACTGTCCGTGCTCGTTCATGACAAGTTGGACTCATTCTGGCAAGAACTCTCTATCAGACTTACCTGTTATACTCCGCAATGTCTGTGTTCTCGCCAGTCTCCAAGGAATTTATTTCTGTGTCTCCATCATCTGCAAGCTGTGGTGTGTGGTCGTGGTCCACCGTCTATGTGTCTCCATCGTCTCCAACGCTCCTATGGTAATTCTAGTTAATCTCAACATAACTACTCTCCAAACAAGCCATCTACAGACTCACCTGTGTTCATCTGCTTACTCCAACCATAGTCCTTATTCTGCAATAGATACTCATTTTATTATAAACTTACCTTCTGTGTTGAGTCCGCTGCAGTATGCTTCTGTTTTTTTTTTGTTTACTGTTGTGTTCTGTTCAATTGCTACATGATGGCGCCACCAATGGCATCCTCTGTACATCGCTCTCTCTTATTTGTGTTGTTTTTGTCTATTTTAGCAAACCTGATAGTTTTAGCAGAAAGGAACTGCTGTCTATCAAAGAACAAACTTCAGACAAAATTCCACATAACCTCATTGATGCAATAAGCTTATTGAATGATCTGATCTGAGGAACAGTTACCTGTTGGAGAAACAAAAGGAAGAGGTGAGGGAAGCCTGCCAGTGCGCTTGTGCGACTTCGGCAGCGGGGGATACACATGACTCTTCCAGCGATACACTTGGCAAATGTTCGGTCCCTTTCCAACAAAATGTATGAACTGCTTCTTCTGAACAAGACAAACAAGGACTTTGCACACTCTGCTGCACTATGCTTCACTGAAACCTGGCTCAGTGAACTCACCCCAGAAAATGGATTACATCTGCCTGGCTTTTGTTCACAAGTACAAGTACTTATACCACTCCTCCCCCTAAGATACAATCCACGCTTATCATAAACATTAAGGAGGTCTGTTGCCTCTTTCAGAAACCAAATGTCCGGAAAGCACCAGGCCCAGATGGCGTATCCCCATCCTGCCTGTGCAGTCCAATTAGCACCTCCTGAAGTAGCAGATGACACCACTGTCATTGGGCTCATCCAGGGTGGTGATGAGTCTGCATACAGGCGGGAGGTTGATAGGCTGGTGCTCTGGTGCAGTCAACACAACCTAGAACTTAACGCTCTAAAGACTGTGGAGATGGTGGTGAACTTTAGGAAGCATCCCACAGTGCTGCCTCCCCTTAATATATCCAACAGCTCAGTCTCAAATGTCAGCTCATTCAAGTTCCTGGGATCCATAATTTCTCAGGATCTTAAGTGGGAAGCAAACATCAACTCGATTCTCAAAAAAGCACAGCAGAGGATGTATTTCCTACGACAGCTGTGGAAGCATGGCCTATCTCAGGACCTGTTGGTCATCTTCTACACAGCCTCTATTGAAACCATCCTCTGCTCATCCATCACTATCAGGTTTGGATCAGCAACAAAACAAGACAAAAGTAGACTTCAGCACACAGTCAAGGCAGCTGAAAAAATAATTGGTGCCTCCCTGCCCTATCTCCAGGACTTGTACTCTAGCAGGTCCAGGAAGCGGGCAGAGAACATCATTAAAGACCCCACACTCTCTTTCAACCCTCCTACCATCTGGCAGGTGCTACAAATCCCTGCCTGCAAAAACGACCAGACACAAGAACAGCTTCTTCCCCACCTGAACAGTAGTTGAGCCAGCCACCTCCATTGAGAGCATTATCAATCAATCTCGTTATTACATGGACCCTGACCACCTCCACACTGAACTACACTTTACCTGCACTTTTTTATTTCTTACTCTTATCTATCTTGCTCTGTCAGTCCCGGCCCAGGGAATGATAGGGCTTGATTGATAGGATTGTTCTTGATATCCATCATATATCCATAGTACCTCTAACACTTTATGTACTGTATGCATAATGATGGATGTTCTTGTTGCATGACTAGAGAGCATAACACCTACCAGAGTCAAATTCCTTTTATATGAAAGTATACTTATGCTGATCTGCCTCGGGGCAGCCAGTCTCCGGATTCGCTTGGGCGTATGGATCCCCTGGTGTCACCTCCAGCCGTCGAGCCTTGGACTCCACCTTGGTCTTCTGATCCATCAGCTCCGCCTAGGCTCCACTCCACTCCTCTGTCTGCGCCTCGGCCCTTTGTCCTGCCAGCTCTGTCAGGCTCATCCTTCCCTCCGGCTCCACCATTGTCCTCCATCGCTCCGCAGCGGTCCTCCAGCTCCTCACCTCTGCCTCATTCACCTGAGCCTGCAGCTCCGCCGTGGCCCTCCAGATCCTCCGTATCGCCTCAGCTCTCCGTCTGATCGGCTCCACCTTGGGCTCATTTTCCATCAGCGTCATCTTCATCAGTTGGCTCCCTGGAGTTGTCAACCTTTCCTCCTCCATGGCTCCTCCCCCGTCAACTTTGCCCTGGTGACTCATCATGGTCTTTGGGCCACCATTTGGTTGCTCCTTCTTCGAGATGCTCCCTGGCTCCTCCCACCTTGCACATTAGATTTTATTTGTTTTTGTATTGCCCCTGTCCTGCACCACGCCCTCCTCCAAAGCCCCCACCCTCCTTCCTCAGTTGGTTCTGTTACGGCGCAAGTTTGCACCTAGCTGGGAGGGGGCAAAATGTTACACGTTTGAAATGTTTTTGTTGTCCTTTCCCATGTGCTCTGCGTTTTTTACCCTGTGACCTAGTTTCGTCTAATTAAGTATTCCTTTCAGGTGTGTCTAGCTCGTTTAAGTTGATTGTCTGCCCTTCTTAAGTTGATCCTTGTGTTCCAGTACATTTAAACTTTATCTTTGTGTGCTCACTGGTGGATTTTATACAGCACGTGATAGCTGTTCAGTACTGCTTGCTTTTTAATATTTGTTCATGAATAATGCATTTTCTGTGCATGCATGCTCTATTTACTATAGTATGTGTAAAATTAAGCAAATGTGCACAGTTCAGTAGTCCTATAATGCTAGCTCTGTAATATTTGTATTTGCAAGCTTCATGTAATATTTTTAATGTAATCTCGCACCCCCCCCTTTTTTTTTTTTAAATATATGTGCATTCATGCAATTGTATTTGTGCATGCTGCGTTTGTTGTACGGTGGCCTCACATTTTGTTCCACCATTTATGCATATGTGGCTGAGGTTCACTTGACTTGAGGTTTGTTGCTTTAAACTTGTGCAATCGTGCATGCTCTTTATGCAATATTTGGCACCCTGATCATGGAAACCCCTGCTGAGGTCTCTCGCAATCTCTGTGCAAGGCTCTGTGAACACAGACAAGTGTGAGATATTGACTTTGATATAGGATTTCAATCTCACAGAGCTCAAAAGAGGGGAACAACAGTAAATGCAAAGGAAGGTGCTGAGGCGTGTGTGGAAGAGGGTCGTGGCAGACTTCACAAGTTTCCAGGCCTAGTGTTGAACTACTCTGAAACCTGCTATTGGCTACATGACTGTGAAGGTAGGAGGCGGTTGCTAAGCAACACAATGCTCGGGGCAACTTTCAAATTTTGAATCATAGCTTCCTTTGGCTCTCCACAGAATCAGAGGTGAGAAAGTGTTTGTACATGCTTTTACCATCACAGCCAGAGGAAAAACATGCATTTACAAGGCTATTGCACTAATGTCAATGAGATCAACGGTAAGGGGTCATGGGGGGTTGAAGACGGATGTACGTGCAGCCAGAGAGGTGGGAAGGATGTTCTGCCAGGTGTTCTGTCACTCCGACAGGTGGGTTCTCCTCCACAGCTGGGATGGTTTGCAACCCATATCTGTCAAATGGCCGTTGCCGAGCATAAATACCAGTTCAGACCTGTGTCAAACACTCCTCAACAGGTGTTTGTGCCTTCAGATGAGAAGCACACACACAAACTTATGGAAAGTTGTTGCAGTCTCTCTTGCAGGCCATCTGTTCGCTCTACAGTCCTCTTGAAGAGACATGATTTCTGCTTTTCAAAGATGCGGGATGCCACCTACGGTTTTTTCCCACAGTGCTTCAATCTTTTGGTTTAGAATGAGTTGGTAGGCAAATTGTTCTGTACAGTTTGTAAAACCACAAGCAAAAAGTGTTTTATATTAATGAACTCAATGAATTTCTAAAAGTTTTAATATGATACTGTATAAACAAACTAAAGTGGTTGTCAGTAAGATGTTTTAATGTTTTTGAAAGAAACTTCTGCAAGGCCTCAGTAAAACTGAGAAATATTATGAAAATGTAAAGTAACTTTTTTTCTATTGTAATGTATTTTAAAATTTAATTTTATTAGAATTAAAGCTGAATTTTGAGCATCATTATTCCAATCGCCAGTTTCACATGATCCATCAGAAATTATTATAATATGCTGATTTGATGCTTACGAAACTGTACGTTCTTTAAATGTCATCAATATTTTTGGTTAAAATTAAATTATATTTGTATCACACTTAACCCATGTAATTAGATTAGCTTACAATTCTTTACAGTCAACACTTTATAAATTACTATTAGGGAGATGTACAGTGGTCAATTACTTAGATAGCAGTGGCCATTAAAACCTTTTAAGAATTTTTTATAACAAATTATGTCTACATAAATTATGTTTATGTAGAAGTTCAGAATATATTTCTTCTGCTGAATAAGCGCCTCCTTGCAGCCTGGATTTCTGAAATTCCTGTAACGTGTTTTTCCTATGACAGCACATCCATTTCTCACCAGCCTTACATAAATCTTCTTTACACTGCAGTGTTACTAAGCTATATTTGCTTTGTCTGGAAAAAAAAAAGTGTGCTGGACAGGCTGCCACCGCCTTGCACGCTATGGCTACACTGCAAGTGTACCAGTCAAAAGCTCTCAAAGATCTGCACGAGCGCGGACCTGACGAAGGGGTGATGTGGGAACTCCGTGCTGCATCTGACCTCACTCTACGAACGACGAAAGTCAAAGTGCGTGGCCTTGATCAGGTGATGTCCACTGCGGTGGTCCAGGAACGCCATCTCTGGCTAAACCTGGTGCGGGTACCGGACGCCGAGAAGGTTCGCCAGGCTGGCCGCTGAAAGGCAACGTCGTCGAGCTGGCCGCGGGACCCCGCCTGCTCAGGGGCCGGCCAAAAACACCTGGAGGGGCGGGAAACGTTCTTGAGACAGGCAGCCCGGAGGTAATGAGATCTACTCTTCGGTGGACGTCGAGACCATCTCCGTCCTCACTCCTGGAGAAGGGCCAGGGGTCGGCGGTACCCACAATTTCACAGAAAGTGCTCTCCTCATCTAACAAAATGAAATTTTAAAATTTTGTCTTCACAGATGCTGACCCAGGATGCTGTGTCGCCAGCGTGGGAGCCAGGGAGACAGGTAAGCGCTGCAAGATGCAGCCAGACGATTCGTCCCTGTCCCTGGCCCGCTACTGGCTACCCCAATACTGGCACGGTGGTCAACGTTCCCCTCATTCCCCTGTCGATGCAGCTTGGAGCCTGGATAGTGCTCCCGGTCCCCTTTGCAGTGGTTGATTCGGACGGTATGCCTCGGCTATGCGATTCAGTTCGCCAGGCGCCCGCCCCGGTATCGCACCATTCGCTTTTCAGAAGCCGATGCTGCCGTACTGTGCACAGAGGTTGGCGAACAAAGCGATCTAGCCTGTCCCTCTAGCGAGATGAGGATGTTACAGCCCATACTTCATCGTGTCCAAAAAGAGCGGTGGGTACTCAACCGTGCAGCGGATCAGCTTTCACGGCAGTCCACCCACCCTGGAGAATGGGGGCTCCACCCCCAGGTAGTCCAGCTGATCTGGAGTCAGTTCGGAGAGGCCAAGACAGACCTCTATCATGACGCAGTAGAGTGCGCGTTCCTCTGAAAGCATCAGCTCATCTTCAGATTCCTCAAAGGTGCGCATCGGGTGAACCCCCCGAGACCACATCTTTTGCCCTTTAGTGACCTAGCCGTCGCCCTAGCTGGGCTGCAGCTTGCTCCCTTCGAGCCGATTTAGTCAGCAGAAATAAAATTTCTGACACTGAAGAGAGCGCTTCTCATCGCGCTGGCCTCCATTTAGAGGGTAGGGGATCTGCAAGCCTTCTCTGTCGACGAAGAGTGCCTTCAGTTCGGCCCAGCTGACTCAGGGAAAAAAAAAATTATTGTGATTAAATTACACTTGTTTAACACAATCTAAATAAACAGATCACTTATTGAAAGTTTACATTTTCGCTCTGTTGTGACGATGCATGGCGCATGACAACATCAATATGGCGGATGTAGTACGTCCGAATTCCGAACATACTACTCAAATTCATACTATATAGAATATACTGTTTTAACGGTCGAGTAGTATGTTTAATTTTAAATGTAGTACCTACTTAGGCAGCATGCGATTACGGACGCAGCATGAGTCTTCGAACTGCTTCACACTAGTCGTTTACGAATCATTTAGAAATGGGGTAAAATAAAATCTATTTTTAGAGAAAACTATAATGTTTTTTGACCTTGCATACATGTAAACCTGTTTTAAGACAGACTCATAAAACAATATTAGCCACCTTTAAAATTGCATAATAGGGGCGCTTTAATATATGTATACTTGGCTAGTTTACTGCAGTGTAACTGACAATCTTTACCTAAATTTGATTTTCAGTTAAAGTTATTAATCCTAAAATTCAACATTAGTAACTTACTTGTGAGTTCAGTTCACTGGAGACTTGCTTTGAATAGATCGTTTGTGAATGAACGAATCAGTGAGTTGTCGAATCGAGAACAGCTACAATAGAATAATTCCAGTTCGAGAATAAATTGTTTGGTGCGATTGGCGAACCGATTTAACAGGTTCATTAAGAATCAGTTTGTTAATGAATAGCTCATCTGCGTCTCGCTCAGATATACAAGTATATATGTGATATATGAGTAACGATATTATGCTTAGGAATGTGCTGAAGTAAAAGTTACTAAAAATAAAACTACTCTGGTAAAGTACAGATACTTGAAAAATTTACTTAAGTACCACCACTGGTTTTTCATTAGATCTAAATGAAAAGCTCTGCCCTGTGGTGAAAGACTATTTTACTATACAAAATGTAGAAGTTCGTCTGGAGTTTGTAGGCATCTGTTTGTGAATGGGTATTGGCTTTGTGTCAGTGAAAGTAACTGTTTGTGCTTTTGTGGCATGTCAATGAGCAAATCTTATAGAGGAGTGCATGGATGACTGCAAAAGGAAAGGAAGAGGAAGATAAAACAATAAACAGAAGTTAGTCTTAATTTATCTGAGCTCTCCCTGTTTTTAACCATGTGCTCTGTTGCAATCCAGAAGTTGCACAAGACTTTTGTCTGTTATTCATCTTGGACCTCTACACCAGCTGCTGAATCTTTATTCGGGCTGTCCTTGGATTTTTTCATCTTGTCAATAGTCGACTGAAAGTCGAATCATATGCAAGATAAGAGTAATAATTACTGATGTTAACACACAGGGAAAATGTGTAACAGATGCCTTGCTGAGATAAACATGATAAATAATGTTTTATATTTCCATTAAAAGATCGCTGAACCCTTAGAATTCACATTGTTTACAGTAGTGCTGTCATTATGTTATGTATCACAGCCATATCACCCTGCAGAAAAAGCGTGGTTGCCCACTGAAGCTAAGCAGGCATGAACCTGGTCAGTAACTGGATGGGAGACCTCCTGGGAGAGCTAGGTTGCTGTTGGTAGAGGTGTTAGATAGGCCAGGGGCTGCTCACCTTGTGGTCTTTGTGGGTCCTAATGCCCCTAGATTCCCCATTCACACCAAGCATGCAAACACATTCACCATCTAAATAATAGGTATTATTTAGTCTACCTTTATCTATCTATGGTTGTACCTGCATGAATGACCATGAGACACACGTTTTAAGTTGTGTGGTGTAAACGGAGATCTGCTTTCTCGTGGATGGAGCTTTCTCGTGGATGGAGCTCTGGATTGGAGAAGGGTCTCTACCATCTCATTTGAAAGGCCCGTGGCTATGAGTTGCGCCCCCTCAGGGGCCACACTCTCAAACTCCACAGCTCCGGACGGGGGTGAACTATTGTGCCCCCCGCTTGTGAGAGAAGTATCTCCCACGGAGAGCCGTCTAGAAGGGATATCAGGTGCGAGAACCAAACTCAGCCCGGCCAGAACGGTGATACAAACAGTAGGCTGACCTCGTCCTGGCGCACTCTCGCCAGAACTCCAGGGAGCAGAGGGATCAGGGGAAAGATGTACAGAGGGAGCCTCAGCCTTATGGCATCCAGTCCCAGAGAAGCTGGATGAACTAGAGAGTACCAGAGGGGGACAATGCGCATTCTCTCAAGATGCAAAGAGGTTCACCTCTGCCCTGTGGTATTTTCTCCAAATCTGCTCCACCCCTTCTTGGTGAAGCATTCATTCCCCAGGCCTCGGCCCCTGTCTTGACTGGATGTCTGCTCCTACATTTAGATGCCCAGGAATATAGGTGGCTCTCAATGAGAGGGACCTCTCCTGGGCCCACACAAGGATCTGGTGTGCCAGCTTAGGCAAACTTACTGTAGGTATAAGGGGCGCGACCACAGACCTCCTTGGTGATTGATATAAGAGACAACAGCGGTGTTGTTGGTGCGCACCAACATATGTTGATCTCTTACGTCTGTGAAGAAGTGTTTGAGTGAAACTGTTTGAGTGAAACTGCTTACATTTCTAGACAGTTGATGCACCAACCTAGCTGGCGACCTCTTCACAGACCTCGGGCTGAGCGACCACTCGTGATCGCTCCCCAACCAGTGAGGGATGCATCCGTTGCTAGCAAAATGCGGCGAGCACGATCTCCCAACACTGGGCCCTGATTTAGGAATGCAGGATTCCTCCACATATCTAAGGCACGTACAGCTCGGCGTGACACTTTGATCATCCGAAGGGGATTTCCCCTCAGGGATATGCCTTTGTTCCTGAGCCACCACTGTAGGGGTCTCATGTACAGCAGGCCAATAGGTATGACGTTGGACGCAGCTGCCATCAGACCCAGCAGCTTTTGAAACTGCTTGACAGTGAGTGACCGGCCTTCTTTTACTCTCGTGACAGTGAACAGATCGATTGTACTCGAGCAGGTGTCATATGAGCCCGCCTTGAAGAGAGCCTTCCGGGAGCGTAGCAAAGGGAGTTTTTCACAATGTCTGCAGCCCTCCTTATCGCTTTGCTGAAGGGCTGCTTCAGCGTGCTGTGCTCCCAGGCAGACAATACAGAGCGTGTGAGAGTTATCGGGGAGAATGCACCTCTCACACGGGCTTGCACAAACTGTATTGTCTGCCCTCACCCCTTTTTACTTTCTGTTGTGCTTTCGACATATTTTCTTTCTTTTTTTGTCTTTTTTTCACAAACAGACTTTTTCTTTCACACAGAGACGCTTCTTTTTCTTTTTAACTCATACACAGGTTTCTTTCTCACACACACACATAGAGCGCTCACTGAATGACAGTAAGCTTTTTACTTTTCAAATATCAAAACATTATTTATGCATTTCTAACTGCAGGTTAGCATTATGTGTCCCTCTAAGTTACATTAAAACTGTAAATACATCTGCATGCCAATTGAGATGCATTGAAGAGATTCATTTTGTTGATATTGTTTTCATTTGCTTGGTAATAGCAAAAATGCAGAAAATAGATTCAAAAGATGTTGCACACTTTCAAAATAAAGGCTTAAAGTCAACTGTAATCTTTAAGATAACAGCACATTAACACACTTAATTTATTATTTTTAAAAGATTTTTTTTTGTCTATAATTCATGTTTTTTTCATTTATATAATAATTTAATAATAATAATTGTACAAATAATACTTTTGACACCCATTAAAAAAAAAGGTTTAAAAGCTGAAATGTAAAGTTTATCATTATATAAAATGTTTGTTTTAGTGAAAACCTGCATCTATATGTACTATAAACATTACCCTCCCGCACTCATATGGTATTAATTTTATTTTTTAAAAATGGTCTTTAAAAATCTTACATTTTAGCCTTAAAATCCTGTAGAAACCCTGTCAGAACATGTGCCACTGTTAAAGTGATTTCAATTTGTAACCCATTTTGGCAGCCATATTTGTAAACAATATTTGAGAAAAAAATGACTCAGCATGTTGGGTCGAACATTTAAACCAATCCAGCTGTGTCAAAACAACCTAGAGCTGGATTGCCAAACTAACACAAATTAGGTTGTTTTTAACCAAACATTTTTTAGAGTGCAGAGTGAAGATTTCGAAAATAATGCATTTCAGTCTCTTAATCTGCAAACATGAATTTCCTGGATTAAAGCATTGTGTTGGCTACACATACACATACACATTTGTAAGCAATTGTAAGCCAATCCAGTTGCTATTCTCCACTATAAATAGGCCAGTTTTCTTCCCTTCCGCATTTCGTTTTTACATTCCTCGGAATCATTACACCAGATACCCAACTCGTCCAATTACCTCCGCGAGGACTCGGTTCCTTAGCTCGAACCCAGCAACCCGCTAGTAGAGGCCATAAAACAGCTCGGCCTGCTACATATCCGCCAGCTAGACGCCACCGATCATGCTCACCCCCTCCATCCCGATCTCCACAAGCTTCTCCGGCTTCATCTTATGTCTCAGCTTGCTCAACAAGAACTACAAGCAAATGGGCCATTCCCGCTCTATGCCATACTCTCACGGCTGGAGGCGTTCAGTTCTCACGCAAAGCATCCAAAACCGATCTACTCACTCTGCTCCAGGACAATTTCCTGAACACAGCTCCACCGTTATCCTCCCCACCCTCCAAAACCAAAATATCCAAGAAAGGACTCACCCAACCATCGCCTGTTCCTCATTCCTCCCAGCGCTGCTCCATCAGATCCAGACCCTCCACCAACCTCGGCCGTGACCCGGAAGCAGCTGGCCCGCCTCCTTCCGCCAACCAGCCGCAATCTGCTGCCGGTCCCGCGCTCCCTCCCGCACCCAGCCAATCCGGAACCGCATTTGCCGCTGTTGCTGCTTTCGCTCTCTCATCCAGATCATCCACTCTTCTCCTTTTTTGGGGGGCACACAGGGTCCGAGCCACGCCCTCTTTTAGGGCTCTCATGACTAGGATTCAGGGTTCACTGAACTCATGGCTCGTCCCCGACATCTCGCCAAACATGCTTAATATCTTTGAGGAAGCGCAAACTCGTGAAAGGCCCTCAGGGGAACGGTTATAGCAGCCACCCTGCAGAACTCAATCCGTAACCTGAACCGTAGCAGACACTGCTGCTACTACCCCTCACAAAGAGAACACTTGATTGCCCCTGTGGCACCAAGTTATACAAGAGGATATGCAAGAGGATTTCAGAGTTTAAACTATGAAGGTTGCAGTCTGAGGAATCTTAATTGCACAGTGTAAGTTAAATTGTTTAGGATGGATGAAGTCAAGGCTAGAAAATGTAATGTAATTAAACACATACCAAAAAAAAAAAAAAAGGAAAAAAGGGGCCCTGACTTAAATGGTAGCTTTTCTGTGGAGTTAAATTGATAAAAACATGTTTTAAACCATGGATTTCATGCCAAACTGTCAACATACAAGTTAACAAACAATCTAACAAACATGTGGGAAGCATTTCCTTTACCTTTAATGGTAAATTAATTTTGTGATAATATTTTGGCAATATTGCCTTTGCCCTACTGCACAACGACCTAAGAATAAATAATGCAAATTATGTCATCAGTAGCAGTTTATTTTTGTTAGTTAGTTAGCTATCTTAGTTAGCTTTTATACCATAGATTTCATATAAACTTAACCTGAGATCTTTTTCATTTCATGTCTGCGAGTTTGGAAAACCACTTCCACAGTTAATTGAATCAATCTGTGGTAACAGACTGATCTTGGTTTTTTGTTTGTTTGTTTTTTTCACCATAAATGCAGCAGAATTTAGTCAAGAAAACAAAAAAGGGTGTCTAAAAGGTAAAAAAAAAAATGGTAACACTTTAGAATACTGTATCTTACTTACTGTATAACTAATAAGAAGTGACTTTGGAACTAATAGGTTGTTCTTTATTAACCCTCAAGTCACTACTATTAGGTACTAAGGAATATGTGTTAACTACCCAGTATATAATAGCATTTTTAAATTTTGTTAAGTAATAATTAGTTAATCAGTAACTATTAAATTCAGCCAGGCCTCCTGAGGAACTACAATTAAGTAACTACTAATAAACAGCGAGGCATCATGTCAGGTCATGGCCTTTTCTTCTTCTTTGCTAAAGTATTACTGTTAGATCTGCAATGTAAATATTTATTAAATGTAAAATTTATTAAATTGCTGTAGATACCACATTAATAAACTGTTAAAGTGAGAAGAAAGTTGTGTCTGAAATCTGCTTTAGTTATTTATTTATTTTGGTTAAACGAATGGTGAATACAAAATAAGTTTTTCTGTATGTGCTCGACCATTTCCAAGAGTGTCACTCGAGCATCCACTGTCATTAGGTGTTGTCTGCAAGTGCTCTGCCAACATACCTCAGGTATGTTCATGATTTTATATACATTATGTGTGTCTGTTTTCCTTAAGACATTTCACATCACTACTATAAAGTCATGCTAAATTAATGACAATGACTGAGGAGAAATGAGATCACAGGGAACCCATGAATAATTAATAAAGAATTACCAAATAATTAGTAAGGAATTACTTAGAACCTGGAACAGTTTTCTAAAGTGAAAACACTGGGAACCCATGAATAATTAATAAAGAATTACCACATCATTAGAGGAAGGAATTAGTACTGTACAATAAGATATTTACAATATAACTGTGACATAGGCTCAGAGTCATGTGGACCCATTTGCAAGGCTTTATTCACGGTTGTCAGCAGACAAGGGTAATCACCAGCAAACAGGAACAACTTAGATAATCCAAAAGACAGTGAAGGCAGTGGTCACAAAGGCAGGCAGCAAGAATCAGAATCGAGATAAACAGTCCTGGGCAATGGCGGCGCTACGGGGATTGGCCACCCCTGGCCAATCCCCGGCCACCCCGATGGCTCTGAGGAATAATTTGTCAAAACGTTCAGTAGATCGATCG
>JAUCNO010000353.1:9912964-9945199 GCA_032353835.1 Enteromius viviparus
GCAGGTGTTAAACACAGGTGACACGATTAAACTAATGAGGGCAAAACCAAACAGACAAGACTAAACCAAAATACACACGGGGGAGACAGGACAGGCAAGGACAGGATGTGACAAGCATTGATATGCAAAAATGTCAGCATTTTTAAATTCACTCTCTTTTTTTTCATTCACTCTTTTAAATAGACTGTGTCCTAACATACATGTGAAGCGACAAGATTCCAGCGACAAGCAATTTGGGTGTCCACACTACACGTGACGCAACACTGCGAAATTGACACTTTATAATCTAGTGAGTTCACAGTTTAAGTCATCTTTGCCTTGGTTTATTTTTTAAAATCTGATGTAAACTGTCTGTTGTTGCTTTCAATATGGCTATAATGCCACATATGATATTTAAACTCATATTGGACATGTTAACATTGGAAAGATACCTTTTACTGTATGTAATGGGGAACAGTGAATGGGGGTAAGGGGGCAATTTCCAACACAATGTATTCTGAATTTTTTTTTTTCCTTTGCTGAGAAGTTTCTTGTGTGTTCTGATGCCTTGCTTTGCATTTGCTAACATATTCTGAGCGAGATTTGTAATGTTTGTGCCTGCTTTATTGACCGCTGGTGGAAAGTTGCTATTATTATTTAAAAATATATCAGCACACAAGTAGCATAATTTAAGGTATCATTCATGTTTTTATCACAAAAAGTTGCAATGTTTAGAGTTAAGTGTTTGCTCAAATTAGTATGTGCAATAATAATAATACAGATGCTATTACCATAATAACAACACACAGTATAAATGTATAATTCCAATAGAACTCTTGCTGCGTTTGTTTATCCTCTCAATCAGTCACTCCAGGCAGCCAGAAGTCCTCTGCCAGCAGGATATTTCCATCTGACAGCTGCCACTTTGCCATGTAGCGCCTGGCCCAGCACTGACTTCCCGTATCCCAGAGTTCCACTCTTAGCACAACGTTGATCTCCCACAGGGCCAAATCCATCTTAGTTTGCTCTCCTCCACTGGCCACATTATTGCAGAAGAGAGGGGACATGAGAGCCATTTCCTGTCCCAGGGTGTGCGGCTCAGCACGAGAGCCATCCATCAATTCTGATACAGAAGTTGATAAATCTCTGGGGGATTCAGAGTTCACTTGGCTGCCAAGAGCAGACACAAAGTTGGTGGCTGAGCAGGAGTCCGTTGAGACTGGAGTGTCCTCATTGCATTCAGGTAAACAGACACACCAAGAGCGGCGCATAGGCAAACAGGATGCCATATTTGTTCGCAAGTGCTGATTCTGACTATCTGATATCGAAGTCTCACTGTGTGTGTCTTTCCTGAATGTGTGCAAGACAAACTTCTTAGGCTGCGTGTTGTTTACTAACTCCAAATTAGATTCATCTGACCTTTTTGCTGTCTTCTCATCATTCCTGTCCAGTCGGGATGGTTGTCTTTTTTGCAGTCAGGTCCATATTTTAAGGATTGTCTGGAGAAAGATGCTCTGTGAAGGAGTTGAGAGAGCAGACTGTGATCTCTTAAGAAGGATGGTGTTATTTTTGTCCTGTAGGGATGACTGCATTCTTATGGCATAACTATGACCTGTCTCTTCTGGAAATCAGATGCCTCACACCTTTTGGTATTGTGTGAGGCAGTGATGCAGCATAACATTAGGTCATTGAAAGTCACATGCGGTCAGATTTAAACTTGTGAAGTCTTCATTATCATAATATTCAGATAAATCAATAAAAGTACAAGTAAAAGTAATGCTATAAACATGGTTAATTGACACAATGGCTGTGAGGAGAGTTGGGGGACAAAATGTTCACAATGTTTGGTAACACTTTATTTTGATAGTTTATTTTAGACACTCTGCTAACAGTAAGTAACTACATGTCAACTCGCAGTCATTAGAGTATTAGTAGACTGTCTGCTTTAGATTTTCTAACACTTTACGTTGATGGGTCCACAACATACTGACTATCAGAAACTTTGCAAGTAGGTCAACTTATTTTACTGACTCTAAACCTACCCTAACCTACCCTACTCTTGAGAAAAGATATGTATTTGAAAAAAACATATCTGAGAATTAGTTAACATGTAGTTACAACGTTACTTGTAGTTAGTAGAATATTAAGTTTCTCTTTATTTTGATGGTCCCTTTAACGTATTCTGTTGATTATAAGTAACATCTACTAACTCTCAATAGAGTGCTAGCAGACTATTAGTAGACTGGTAGGGTTAGGGTTAGAATAAGTTGATATGTACTTGCAAAGTTACTTATTGTCAGTAGAGCATCTTTTGGGAAAACATGAGAATAAAGAGTTAGCAGATATTAATTAGAAAGTGTACAAATATTATAATGAGAGTTAGTTGACGTAGGTGCAAAGCTACTTATTCCCAACAGATTGTTCAAAAGGGACCATCAGAATAAAGTGTTCCCGAATATTAAAAGTGGACTATCAGTATAAAGCGTAACCCAATGTTTTCACAAAACTTAACCTGCAGAAATAAGGACTGTTTCCTGTTTGTCACTGTTCACCAGGTTCAGTAGTTTTGTTTTGTTTTGCTAACACACTCGGGTTTTATTCAAATTGCTTTTTGTTGTTTCAAACAAAGCCTATTTAAATTTGATCTGTCCAGTATTTTGGATATTTTATAAGGAAAAAAAAGAAGAAAAAAAATGACAACACTTGACTTATTGAGAGAGTGAAGTTTTTTAAGAAGATTGATTACTTTTATAAATTTCTAAGAAATGTTTTAAAACGTTAATTATGTTCAAATATTGACAGGATTAACTTTATAGTAGTAGTCAACACTAACAATCCTTCATCACTTGAATTAAGATTGCAAGAATTCAATTTTAAAGTACAGCAAACACAAAATCAGACTTTTACATCTCTTTTTACTTTGAGATTGCTCTGATTTTTTATCACTCGCCATAGTGGCAACTCTAAATGGCAGGAGGCATCACAAGCATGCACAACAGTTTAATATTATTCAACATTTCCTAGTTTTTTGTAGATATTATTCAAATGTATCCTCTGTAATCATTACCATTTTTATAAGCAACTGTAATTTAACTATACTTTTTTTCTTAGTAACTATGATGTTTATTTCATTTATTTAATAAAATTTCGTAGTGATTTTACATGTAATAGTTACTCCCAAATACTGGACTTCAAGGGTTAGTTCACCCAAAAATAAACAATTAGTCATTAAATACTCACCCTCATGTCATTCCAAACCCATAAGACCTCTGTTCATCTTCTCTGTTCAACACAAATTAAAATTTCTTTTTGATGATATCAGAGAGCCATCAGACCCTCCATAAACAGCAGTACCGAATTGATTCCAGATCCAGAAACATAGCAAAAACAGTCCATGTGACATTAGTGGCTCAACCTCACTTTTGCAATGCTATGAGAATACTTCTTTGCACAAATAAAACAAATATAACATAATTTACTTTTCTTCCTTGACTTATGTCCATGCTGAACGTCTCGTATACCAACCTTTAACGTATTTGACGTAATCAGCCTTGTTTACATCCGGGTGACAGCACGCACATGTGTGTAATCTGCAGCTGTTTGTGCTAAGAGGAAATCATACACTTACGCAGAAATGTTCTCTAAAATGGGGGAAGACATAAGTCAAGAGAAGAATGGTTGAGTCTTGTGTTCTGGTCTTATAGGTTTGGAACGACATAACGTAATTAATGAAAACAAATCTATTTTTGGGTGAACTAACCCTTTCAGTTGCCTATGATTCAGAGGTGCATGAAATACGTTTGTGGTAAAATAAATGTATACTTATACAGGCATAAAAGTATATGCTCTCTACATTAGTGCTTTGCTAGTTTATAAAGATACAAATTATTATTAAAAAAAAAGAATGAGTTTTACCACAGTCTCAAGATGGCACAGCTTACCCCACTCTCCTCTACCCCTGTTTTTTGGTCACTAAAATTACATTCATGCAGAGATTTTCATCAGCTGAAAGTGTGGAGCCAGAGGGGGAATAAACAAGCCGTCAGATATCCTCAGAGCTTCACGATGATGTAGGATGTAACGGTGGCCTAATTTTTATAAGCAATGCCACTCTACATATAGGAAGTGTGTTTCTTTCAGATAAATATGATGTTGTGTCAAGATGTGCCCCATCCTTGTCAAAATAACTCTGAATGATTATAGTTGGATTGCACCTCTGTCTGAGCACACTCAGTCGCAATATCTCACACAGCCCCTCAGGCTTTTGCAGAAATCACTTACTGTCACACCTCACCTCAAAGAAGATACATCAGAGACTCACAGAGACAAACTCAATGTTACAGAGTAAGACGAGTCTGTCCTTAGATATGTTCCTGTACAGATATTTTGTTCATCTTCTCTGGGATTATTACCTGCAGGGCTCTCATCACAAGAAGCTTCTGTAACTTTCTTCTTGGTTTTCATTTGTCAACTTGCTTCTTGAAAAATCTTCAACATCAAAACCATTGGTGTTTCCAAAAATCCAAGTTTGAGATCAGTATGATTTATTTATTTATTTTATAGAATTAAGAAATCAATGCTTATTTCAGAGCAGGGACCCATTAAAGTGATCAAAAGTGACAATAAAGATTTTATACTTTTCTGTTTAACAGTTCTAAATACTGTCTGTTTGCATTCTGTTTGCATTATTTGCAAAGCTTGCTAATAATCACATATTTTAATTGCATGGCAAGTTGATTGGCTTCTGCTGGTTCTGCAGCCAGGGAGATTGCTTGCTCAACCTTTAAATAGTCTAGTTCAAAGTTCACTGTTAGCTGATCCCCAGATTTCCTCTGAATCCCTCCACCTCCCCCAGCTCCACCTGTCTAGATCTTCCAATGGAATAATGCATGTGTATTTATGCAGCAGTAGCATGGCTTACATGTGTACTTTGAATAAACAGTAGCAGCAGTGTAGCAGATCTAGTCAGCCAAGAATCATGAACAAGCTAAAACTATTTCAAGTGTTGTTGTGATTGAAACGTTGTTTTGAGCGTATCGTATATCCGATCAAAACAGCATGTTAGAATCATTTCTGAAGGATCATGCAGCTCCGAAGACTGGAGTACGCTTAAAAATCAGCTTTGCATCACAGGAATTATTAATTGCTTTTAAAAAATATATTATTTTAAATTGCAATAATAATTCATGGTATTACTGTATTTCTGCTCAAACAAATGCAGCCTAAGGACACTTCTTTCAAAAGCATTAAAACATTTTACCAACTCCAAACAAACTATTCTAACCTTAGCCTGAAATCAAAAGGAAATAACTGATTGAACACAGGATGTTGATGCAGGAAGGTGTGCTGCATGGGTTAATCGTGTTGTGCAAGCAGAATAATCATTGAGGATTGGACATTCATTTGATCATTTGCCAGTGAGAACAGTTTGTATGAAAATCTAATCTGCTATAAACAGAAAATACTGCCAAATTTCCTGTGGTCCAACATCAGCTTAAGGATGAAAGATCACAGTACCAAGGTAAGCTTTCGATTTAATATGCAAAGCATATGAAATATAACTCACTACTGATTTATTGTATTGTGTGTCATCTTTTCAACCATGCGCTACAACAGATTGTATAATGCTGTGTGGGCATAATGCTTTAGAAACTGTTCATTCAATCTGATACAAGCAGGCGGCAGGCTGCTGATCTGATTAATGTAAGTAAACATATAATTTTTTCTGTATATCATATGTGCATGGTTTGATTCTTTTTACATGCTTCTCCATGAGATCATTAAAAAAATACCCTTCATGTATTTCTGCTCAGTCCCACAGAGAGAGTGAGAAGTTCTGCTGTCATAGATGGAATATCAGCATTCATAAAGCAAATGAAAACGTCTAGGTAACGAACGAAGGAGGGAACGGAGACGTTACATATGGGATCTCGCATGAGAGACCAATCGACTTTGAGTCATTTGGAATAGGCCAATGAAAATTGGCATGAAATAATCACAGCCAGGTGCATCTCATCACAGCGTGAGTATAAGAGGGCATGGCTGGATTGCACACGCAGGTTTTCGCTGAGGAGCCGAGTCGGCGTTAGCGCGACCCAGGTTTGTGGCAGAAAGATGTAACGACTCCGTTCCCTCCTTCAGGGAACGTGGGTTACGACAGTAACCTAGACGTTACCCTTTTAGTCGAATCACTTCGACGTTACATATGGGAACACCAATAGAACAGGCCACGAATGGGGGACAGATGTCGTCGCTTCTGTCGCTTGCGGGTGTTTCTGGCCGGGCCCTGACGAGCGGGTGACGTCCCGGTTCTGTGGTTGGATCTACGTCGTGCAGCCAACCTCGCGTCCTGCGCCTCGGCCGGGGACGGAGCAGGTGGTGCTGGTTTGGGTGCCGCAGGGGGACGTCTTCGGCGACAGGCAGGCGAGATGATCTTTCAAAACCTGCAACGACGAGAGAGCATGAACTCGGAAAGGAACTCTAGAAGGTTTGAGAATATTCTCTTCCAGCAGACTTGATGTCATCAGACGAGTCTCCGAAAGCGAAAAGCTGCATTTGCAATCCAGCCGTGCCCTCATATTCTCACGCTGTGATGAGATGCACCTGGCTGTGATTATTGCACGCCAATTTTCATTGGCCTTTTCCAAATGACTCGAAGACGATCGGTCTCTCATGCGAGATCCCATATGTAACGTCGAAGTGATTCGACTGAAAGGGTAACTCAAATGTCTCATTCATGTGTTATCATTTATGCTTGCACAACAAGTTGAAATAAAATAAATAATAAATAAATGAGGACAAATCCTAAATACTTACTCTGAACTACTATATAGAGACTAGACTATCACAGAGACTTTACTGTGAGCTCTTCCCACTTGAGCCAATGAGTGATCACTTGAAATACACTAGCAACCACTTAGCAACATGGTTACAACTATTTAGAATATCTTTGCAGCTGCATAGCATTACCCTGGTCCCTGACAACCAAGCAAGTTTTGTATGGACTAACATCACTCACATTTTCTTCTTGTATATTGACAAATGACAAAGCAAGAGATATCATGATGGGAACATACTGTAATTTGGTTTCACAACTTATTCCCTCAATCAGTTGTGGCAATGATTTAACAAATTAGTACAATTTTGTGAAACAATAATTCACTGTTTGTGAATGCTTTGAACTTTTTATTGTAAACACTAAAATGTTCAGTGGATATGTTGAAGATACTATGGTAGGCAATGGCTGTTGTCAACTGTTTGGTCACCAATATTCTTTAAAGCGTCTTCTTTTGTGGACAGGTTTGGAAAAGAAAAAAAAAACATGAGGGTGAGTAAATGATGACTATACCGTTAAAATCCAGGATCATCAACATCACATTTTTTACGTTTATATGAATAGATTTTACACTTCTTTATAGCATCACCTTTAAACAATTTCAAGCACACTTGCAGAAGCAGGACACTCTCTGCTGTTTGTGCAGCCAACTTTAGTCAGACTGCTGTCATGTCTGGCCCTGAATGCTTGTGGAGAAAAAAGTTTCAAACTGGCAACGTGTGGGCAGGCTACGGTGAGCAGAACAGATCCGTCTTGGCATTTCACACTTGTTGTTTTCTTCAAGCAGCCTCAAGCACACTGCTTTCCTGATGTGATGTATTCATGGAACACTGAGTGGAGTTTGGGGACAGGTGTTGGAGCGCTGGGTGTCTGTCCCAGGGCCGTCTGTCTCGCACGACTCCACTGCAAGGTCATTCTGAGGACTACACAATCTAGTTAGTCCCTGTAGACTGCTGCTGGTCTGACACAACTGGAAAATGCATTGATAGCTAGCTATTTTTCACTCTCTGTTTTATTCTAGCAACTTTCATTATCAAACGCTTTTTGGCTGATGTCTCACTCACTGTGTCAACATGCTCCTCGAGGGAGGGCTGTAGGCAAACATGCATAATACATGTGAAGTGTAATCTCAAGTCAGTAACACATTGGCACTCACTCCATCCATCTTCTCTTTGGACTAGACTGCAGCCTCTGGCATTGGGCCGTATTCTTACTTAAGAGATATTTGCTAGGACGTACTCAAGTGTAAATGGGATCATAAAATAGTGTCTCAGAAGGACAAGTGATCATCAAAGTAAAGTGTATTGCAAGGTTTAATTTTGCAAGGTTTAATATGTATTTATTTTATGAAACATATTCATTTTTTATCATTTATATTGAAAACATGAATTTTATTTTTATTACTTTTTTTTATGTATTAATGTATTTTATATTCGTGGAGGGGTTAATATGATTATCTGATCATCACTGATATGACTGTATTTGTGCTATATTAGTGTACTGTACACGTGTAGGATAATTATATTTGCAATGCACTTTTTGTTTTTTGTTTTTTGTTATCTGAATTGAAACAACTTGACTCGAGCATCTTCATAAATATAACGCACCTGAAGGGGACGCTCATAGCGTCTACACAGTATTCACTACTAAGTGAACATGGCAGGCTTTCTGTTGCTGTCAGAGCGTTCGCTGTAGGTTTTGATTCCTCATATGATTGGCTGCGGTGGGGTGGGCGGGGTTTAAATAACGCTTAGCATATATACAGCAGGAAGCGATCAACACAGAGAAACAGATGGCTAGAGGAAAGTGAGTGAGGGCTGATGTAGGGTTCCTAGAGAGGACAGTGAGAGCTGTTTGTACTGTTTTTCGTTCAGGAAGGGTAGACCAAAGACAACATACCTCTCCAAAATGCTCTGCCATGTAACTCGACCGGACGCGGTGGTGATGGAGGTAGAAGTGGACGCGAAGGCGAACGGAGAGGACTGTCTGAATAAGGTAAGATTATGAAAGGAAGTCTCGATGTGAAATAGATGTGATGTTTATTATTACACGTTTCTCAAGCGTGCATAAATGCAGTCTGTTACATACAGAAAATGGGCACAAATTCTAAAAAACAAAAGCTGTAGCCTAAGCGTGGAATAAATGAGTTCATAAGAAGCACATGGAAACTTGATATCAGCACCACTCTGTTTATCTGTTTGTTTTTGATTCCACGCGTTTATTTGGGTGAACGTGACAAATTATTTTTAGCATGATTTTTTAAAGCATTTTTAAGTCACACTAAAACATTTTTTCCTAGATCATTCACACTAATAGGCAAATGTTATGCTGCACATTTTAGTATATAAATAATGTTCCAAAACAAGCAAAAATGATTTTGCATGCTAATTTATAAACCCTGCTAAACGTTTAAGTTTTTATTTTTAGGAAAATTTTGGTTCTAAAGAATTGTGCATGCATTGTATGTGTGATGGCATGCTCGAGGTTACTAAAGTTCATTCGCTTCAGCAGCAGATGTTTGGCTCATACATGAAGATACTAACGTTACACTTCCTCCAACGTAAAGTGAATAGGTTTTCCACGTGCTATACATGTTTAGGGACATCTCTGTAGTGGTTTTGTCCGATTTTTATACAAACATCAGACTTTTTAGCCTAGCACCAATTACAACAAAATTAAAGGCGGTGAATGTTACGTTTTTTTATGTAACGAGGCTTAAATTATTGAATTGTCATTTCCGGATACGTTTATGAACCGAAGGCTATAGATGTGTTTTTTTTTATAGCATTTAGTGCCCTAAATTTGCCTCGCTGGACTTCAGAATGCCCTTTAAAGGGATTTTCTCGCTTTTACGTAAGTGAGACTTTGAGGGGAAATAACGTTACTCTTCTAAAAACGCGAAAAGGAAAATATTACCCATATCTGTATTGGTTCATATAAACCACAACACTATGGTTTTACTGCCCAAACAAACAAAGTTATATAATTATATGGTAACCAGTTTAGCATGTTTTGCTAATAGTGAAGTCAGGTGAGTTCAAGTCTTTGGTCGGAACAAGATGCCGATTTAACTTTTTCTACATAATTCAACAATTTCATAGAAGAACACTACGTATACGCAATAATACGTGGTGCATCTTTTTGCTTTTTCTGTTTTCATTTTAAGATTATGTAAACTGATTACATATTTGAATGCTTTTTAATTATGCAATATTTTATGTAACTTTAATAGCTTTGTCTTATATTAATAAAAAATGAATCCTTTAACAAATTCCAACAAATTTACAGTCAGTACAGATGCTGCATTATAGTCTTTGCTGCGTCTATTGCATCCAACATGCCCCAAACTCTGAGCTATCAAGTGTCCCCAACACTACTTTTGTCACTTTCATGCGCATTCAACTCGTAAATGCGATCTGACTTGACTTGAATGCATCATAAACTCTACAGGTTTGACACCCCCAAATATATTTAACAAAGTATATGGTTAAAAGAATTGTTTTTCCATAAATAAGGAGTAAATGATGAAAATTCTGATTAAAAAAAAAAATAATTCATTTGTAAATAAGTTTCTTGTATAGTAAACCCAAAAAGAGATGTTGGGCAGAATGTCCAGACTGCCTTTTTTCACTGCAAAGAAAACTGAAGGGGACAAGTAAATAAATTCTGATGTTTAATCGGGTGTTACTCTGTTTGTGACAGGTGTGTCGGAAGTTGGGAATTATTGAGGTGGATTACTTTGGGCTACAGTTTTCTGGCAGTAAGGGAGAAAACCTGTGGCTGAACCTGAGGAACCGAATCTCCCAGCAGATGGACAATCTCACGCCCTGCAGACTACGGCTCAGAGTAAAGTTCTTTGTGGAGCCTCATCTTATTCTGCAGGAGCAGACGAGGTATGTACAAAATACAAATACTCTTTTGTAAGTGTATTACAAAAGCAATGATATTGTTTGAGGAAGTTGTAACCGAGAACATTTCATCGTCAAGGACTAGACGTTTTAAACTTCTGTTCTGATACAGAGAGAAAAAAATTTCAGAATAACACTGAAAGAAATGCGACTGAGCATGTGGGTGTCTGAAAGTTTTGATATTAGTGGTCTTAAAGCCACTTCTCTTCTGTTCGCTCTTGTGTGAATTCCACCCCCGACTTGAGCTATCTTGTTTTTAAAGTGTGCCCATGTTAAGCCATAACCACAAAAAATCTAGGGCATGTAACATATTAAATATTCATTTAACAACGCTGGTTTTATGAGCGTTTTCTTTTTTTAAGCTTCACATCAGCTGAAGTCATGCGTCTCTTGTAGAGAAAGAAAGAGCACTTTGCACAGTAGCCTGTAAAGTTTTTTTTCCCTGTCCTCTCCGTACAGTGGTTTGCCCTGTAGTAACCCTGCTCCCTGTGGGTTACTGTAGGTCGTTGTGCTACGAGCAGCAGCCGGAAATGTGATCCCCTGCTCAAAAGCTCCTGCCCACAGAGATTGAGCTGTGTTGAGCGGAGTCACCACCACCTCATGCTCTTTTATTCACTGTTACTGTGGAGTTTTGTTACTACTTTTTGTCGAGACCTATATGGAGCACAACTTAAAGGACACAAGTTTAGGTGTTAGACTCTGGTGGCAGCTGTGGTATTAAGTTTTATTTATTATTTAAAATAAAGTAAAAGTACATGGACAACACATGTTAATAATCACACTGTTTTAAAAGTATAAGCACAAGACTTAAATTTATAATATTTATAAATTATTAACTTATATTTCACCAAAAAGATGGAAGTTCTGTTTATTTACTTACCCTCGTGTCATTCAGAGTTTGTTTTGTGGAAAACCAAACCATTTTGGTGATCATTGAGTCAAATTAATTTCTTTAAAAAAAAAAAAAATGAAGTATTCTTCATACAGAATGTGACAGTTTTGCAATGCGTAAATTTATTTATTTTTTAACCCTTTTTTGTCCCTTTAAGAACTATTTGTTAAGGGTGACAGAACTAGTGTGATCTAACCACTTATCCTTGTCAATTTAGTACTATTTTCTGCTCTTGTTAAGGCCATGCAATTTAGAACCAGTGGTGTTCTTAACTCAAATAAATTTTTGCTAATTCAAATGGTTAAATATTAGAGCTTAACCTTAAAACCAATATTACCTGAGATGTTCTTGAACTGGAAAAATGCTCAAATTTAAAGCTACATAGTAATGTAATATAATATTAAAATGGAAGCATGATTACTTGCATTTAATTAAAATTAAACATTTTAAACTTAAAATTCACAATTTTTAAGTGAGTTAAAGCTTCAAAAATCAGAGCTTCACTTTTTTTCCTTTGAAAGTGAAACCACTTTTTACTACCAAGATTAGTAGAAGGTTCTGTCAGATAAGTTTTGTGGCTATGGATATAAGGTGTCTATTGTGTTAGCCCATGTACTTTTATTGCAAGTCCCAGACTGTAACAACGGTTTACTGTAACAGCGTTATTTTTTTTTTTTCTGCGGTCAGGGACATTCTTCCATTAAAATCTCTGGTTTGTATTCCATTTTTCCTATTCTTTTCCGAACTAAAACTATAAAGTATTAAAAAAAAAAAAAAAAAGCTTTGTATGGGATTCTGCATTAATAATTAAAAAATTAAATTAAGCTGTTAGTCTAGAGTTTTTGAAGCACTCCAGCAGTCAACTTCCTCCCCAGAGGTAATTTGACTGGGTAATTACAATGCATGTCATGTAAATGAACTCTCTTTGTCAGGACGCTGGTTCCACAAATGTTTGTCTCTGAAAAAGAGTCACAGACGAGTGTTAACAAGATTTCCTCCCTTCTGTCCAGTTTGTTTTTGTTTTTTTTTACTCTCTCTCTCTCTCCTTGTGTGATGTTATAAGTAGTGTCACATGTTTATCCGTACACTGAATTTTGCTTCCTGTACCTGCAGTGTACCACTTTCAACCGCACTGTGAGCTCTGTGCTCCTCCGATATCTGCTGAGTGCCGTCATTTGATCGGTAGCCCGTTTTGGAGCCCCACGCTCTGTGCTCCGTTTCCAAGCTCTGCTGGGTCCTTTTCAATAAAATACAACGAAATCGAATGGCGTGCCAGATCCCGCAGGCATCCTCCGTTCCATGCATCCTCTAGGCAGAGTGACTCTGGCAGGGTGGCAAGGGCATGTATGCGTCCTTCCGTTTCCTGGAAGGTGTCTTTTTGTAAGGATTTGTCTTCTTAAAAGACACTTTTTATGGTTTATATGGTCCTCTGCTGACCTGAGGGAGATTAGCGGGGGTCACTGACAGATGGTGGACGAAAAGATTGAGGGGTTTTGGGGGGAGGAAAAAACTTGGACACGTTACATGTGTTGCACTTTTTTTTTTTTAAACATCCAAGACTTCTTGATGCGAGATGGAAGGATGTTGCACCCCCAGAGCTGCCACATGCAATTTTATTTAAGCTGTTAAGACACCCTGGATGGCCTCCCAAATGGGCACGAAAACAGCTTACAGTGCGTGAAAGTGTAAAGGCTGACGTGTTAGTAAAATCTGAGATATCGGGGGTTGAGACTTTGTTTCTCTGTGGAAAATCAGGATGAGAGCAAAGCTTTAATCAGACTGAGATTGAGTATTTGGAAGCAAAAATGTGAGACACACTGAATAACAATGAATACAGTCATTGTGCCCTATATGTAGCAGGAGGTGGCAGTGTTCAGAATGGAACATTAGCATATTGCTTACTGCACAGTGTACACGGAATAATGCCTTTTTATAGAATGTGGGATGATTATACATTCATAAATCTCAAACTGTACTTATGATTCTCACACAAACTCATTGTAATCCACCCCAACCCACAAATGACGTCCAATTATATCAGGAAAGTTTAGTGTAAGAACAGCCTTAGTCAGAAGAATGTGAACAAAGGTGTCCAGAAAAAGATACAAGATCTTTTTAAAGTTTTTCAAAGAAATTTTAGCCCATAGCAGAATATAAATGGCAGCTTGGCCTTTCTGAGTATAATGCAGGCTGCTGCTGTCGCATGAAAACAGTCCTTTGTTAACTTTTTGGCACTGTTGTAGATTTGTGTGTGCGCACATGCATGCATGATGCGACCCAGTCTCCAGCTACAAGGGTCATGTTCCCTAACCTTGTTTGTGCAATGACCTCTGCTCTACTTCGACACTGCGTTCCACTGCTCATCGCATTGACTGTATTCACCACACACTCGTATGAATGCAGCCTGAAGCCACATGGTTTCCCCACAGAGAATTTTTTTTTATTTTGGGGTCACATTACAAACTGTGTGATCGTATTGTAACTGTAATGGGATCGAAAATCCCTGTAAAACCGTTAGTTTCAAAGTGCTGAAACTACCTTCGCGCATTTTTTATTTCTCTTTTTCTACAATGTTGCACATTTCTGAGTGAAATTGACTTTCTGATGTACAAAAGGGGTGGAACTAGAGTTTATTGATCAGGAATTAAGTGAATCTTATAATAAGTGGGTATTACTGATAAGAATTAAGTTGACTGGTTGAATGTCATATTTTGGAATATGAAGTAAACCGTTTTTTCGCAGTGGTGTATTTGTATTACTATGGGATATTTTGGGACATATACTTTCTGTCTTCGACAGTAACAAAAAACTAAATTCAGAGTATCTTGACGGTTTCTGGAGTCAGAAATGTTTGAATGAGAAAGGGTCAAGCACCGACCCCTGCTGTACCTCTGCTCCAGTTCAGGACTAAAGCTCTGCTCAGGCTTTCACACTTTTTCTACTTCCTTTCTATCTCTGTCTGTACTGTTATGTAAGATGCACTGAACGGTGCACAGGCCTCTGAATGGCGAAGAGCCGCTTATATAAGCCGAATAGAACAGCTTTTGCTTCTGTAGTCCATTATTACGACAGTTCCTCATGTTCATTAGTATAAGTGCATCTTCCAAAAATAGATCCTCATACTTTTCTGTCAAGAGTGGTTGTGTATGATTGCCAGAAATGTTTACTAGTACAGCTAAAGGGATTTGGCACGAATGCTTGTTTCCAGTGCTTGGACATCTATGTTTTCTGTTTTAATTACGGGTTGGGGAAAATCCTCAAGCAAGGCACAGTTTAAAGATAACCACCGGCCTTGAGGGTCTAATCCTGTTTAAAGAATTACTGGATCCTTTGAGGATCAGAACTGCCCCACCTCTTCTAACCACAAACGCTCATGTTAAAGAAATGCCCACCCCCCAAATAAAGCATCTCTTAATCTGCCCCGCTCTATTTTTAGTTTGAATAATCAGACGTGATGTTCACACTCGCGTCCAGCCGAGTGTTTGCTGACATGTTTTTAAAACTCTTTCTGGCAACGTCACATCCTATCTCTGATTCGGAGACAAATGCGGCTTCATGTGACCGAGTAAACAAACTTCTCCCTCAAAGGCATTACAAAGTAGCAAAAGCTCTTGCATTTTTCATCTATATTCCTTCAAACCGCCATTTTTAAAATCCATATTTGTTAGTGTTTAATGTATAGATGCCTTAATGCCTCCTTTCTGAATCTCATTAAACCATAGTAGAGGCCACTTTTGGCTGAAAAGCGGTTGATTTGACTATGTACAGCTAATATCTTTGTTACCAGGATGGAGTTAAGGTCATTAGTGAGTGGTCAACACTCCACAATGGTGGTATGGTCATGATTATGCTCTAGCTAGTCTTTATGGCATGCCATGCGTGCTGGGCTTGTGTAAAGATGCCTGTATTGTTTTGGAGGGCTTGAGTATTTAGCATTCTCATCAGGACTGAATGATCCTGTTGATCCACAGAGGCCAGCACCATTAGCGGAGGAACAGCACGCTTTAAATTAAACAAGGGCTCTTTTAAACATTAATCTGTGTGCTGGTTTAGCTTGAGTCCATTGGGAAGAGCAGCGAATAATGTTTTTAAGATTAAGTCGTGCACATACTCTTGCCTTGGCTGTTTGGCTCATGTTTGGAAACATGAGAACATCCACGCTCTTGTACTTGCAACACCACTGGTTTTCTTTACGCCTGCAAATATGCAAAACATGCTGCTGTGATCTCAGGTCTTGTTATCTTCACAGTCAGAGCCCTGGGTGTTGTCAGCGGGAACTGGTGAGCGGGTGCTATTCAGGGTCACAATCAGCACGAACAGACAACTGCAGAGACTAGCCTCTCGTCCTACATCAAATCCGAATAACAAGGTCACCAGCAATCCCAGTAAGCTCCTGATTACCTCCTTTCCGCTGGAAGACAATGACGCGCAAGATCTTTCTGAAGCTTCACAAAACTGCAGCTATAAGTTTGCGTATAGCACACACAGGTTAAAATATTGAGCTGTGATGATAAAATGGGAAATGGTTTGCAAACAAAACCGTTCACCCTTTCCTTTTTAATTACCATTCATGTCCTCATAGCTATTCCTGATTCACCCCAAAACCATTGTTAATGCTTATGTTCTCAAAAATGGCCTTTAGTGTAGCACAAAATCAGTCCTGTCCAATGGTTGGGACATTTTGCGTGGTCACACTAGGGCTTTATCATTTTTAATTGATTTTGCATTAAAATGATGTGAGATGCACATTTCTCTGTCTTGTCTCTATGCCTTTCCCCTTGTAAAGTCACATTTGTGATTCAATGCTAAATTACTTGAGCATTTTCTGATGCTTATTTCATATACACGTAGACATCCAATCACAAACCCGAGGTGTGAAAATCTGTCAAAGATATTAATATTAAGCCTTGAGCTTACATCTAGCGCTCTTTCTTGATTTAATGATCATTGTATGAATTTAAACACTGAAGCGCATAAAATCCAGCAACACCGTAAGACGAGAGCTCTAATGACAGCAGAACCGGTTTAACCACATTTGTGGATGAACTATAGTAACCTACACCTCTCTAGAGCTGAGTGTATATTACTCACAAATTATGTTTAGTTGTTTCTGCGCAGAATAAAATTTTGGGGGTTTTTTTTTTTTTTTTTTTTCTTTTTTTTTTTTCCAGCCTACGGCATTACCGCTTGCAAAGTTGATGCAGAACTCATCACTTACCAGAGGCGTTTGCTCACAAAGCATGCCTTTGTTTGAATTCTGGATTTTATCGGTTTTGACTTGCGTGTTTGGACGACTGGTGATTAACACTTTGTGGTTTAGCGAGGAGGTGTTTACCTGTGATGCATGGAGCTGGTGGCAGGGTTTACTAGAGTTTGTTGACTGCGAGTAACCTCCGCCACATGGCTTACAGCAATGTTATTTGACTACCTCTGAAACCACATTGTTTCAAAGGGCGCCTGAAAAGAATGAAACTCCCGTGCAGATTGGCCTCTTTGTTGCTGTCTCCGGGCAGAAGCTTCTCGTTTCATTTCAGAGGAATGTTTTGTTCTTTGTGGCAGACCCCCACCCAAACATCTGGCCCCCAACAATGAGTCTGCTTGTAACGGAGAAGATGAAACGATTATAAAGTAAAGAATTAGTGAGAACAAAAACAATAACCCAATAAGGTTATTTGAAAAAGAGTTGATATGACATGTTTTATTTGTCATTATATTGCATATTTTAAGTTTTCAGTTAAACAGGATTGCTTTGATAACTTAAAATGTCTAAAACATGTAAAAGTAGGGTTTTCACAGACCTATTTAGAGTCTTGCCAACCTTCCGCCGATCTATTTAAATCCTTTAGTGTCTCGCAAAGTGATCATCTGATTTGAAGATGCCATAAACTGAGTAATTCCAATTATTTTCTTTTTGCCCCGTCGTGAGATTTACTTTCCAGCCAAACGTCTGAAGAAAATCTGCAGAAAGTGCACCGCATTTGAAGCCAAAAACCCTCCTTCGCAAAGCTCAAGCTCTCTCGCATATCACGCCATGACCCATTTCTTGTTCGCAGAATGGTACAGGCGTTTTAATTGAATTCCTTGTTACACAATCAAATGCTCCTTTTGCAAGTGATTTCTTTCGTTTTTTTTGCGAGGAACTCTGATATGATTCATTTCTGAGAAAATTTAGGGCTCTCAAAGAAAAGTTTAGTTTTGTTCTGAAGATATTAGCAAAAAGTTTGTCTGGCAATGTTGAAAATGGTGTATTAATGTAAATGCTAGTAGATGCATTTTATAGGTGGATAACACCCAACATGTATACATAGTTGAATGGTGGGAAAAACTGACTGCGTTGTGTTCCAGTTTCTCTTATCTCCTCAGACAGGTGTTGTGCCATTGCTGATGAAGGTTACAGACAGACAGGATTGTATCTTTTATAAAGTTAACGCTTGACCTTGTGCATGCACTCAGTGTTTACTTTCACTTTGCTGAAAATGCTATGGAGTGAGATGTAGTGAGCGAGAGAGTGACACATCTGAAAGTGGCCCCTGGACCCCCTCTCATGCCCACTAATCTGATAGCTTGAAGACTTTAGACTCCGCCACAACCGGCTGCTTAAAGCTGATAGTCTTCTACCTTGTGAGGAGGGGAAAACATTTTAAAGTATATTATTTGCATAATAAATGCACAGAGTGTGAACAGTGTAATGTTTTTAGACTAATGTTAATTGCAGGTAAATGGAAATGTATTTTGGTTAAATCCATTAAATCGTTATTAAATGCATTTTATATGGACTTTTAAAGTGCATAAAAAAAAAAGCAATTTCATGAATACTAATTTAGTCTCTGAATATAGTTAGTGTTTAATGCTGTATGTTACAGGAGGAAATATTGTAAAAGTGGGTAGAGTTCAAAGACATTACGAAAGTTAGGGTTAGGTTCCATAGAAATTACTTAATGTAATTTTAAAATTTCTACATTTTTAAGGTTTCAGATAAAGTTTTTGGAGAACAAATAATCAAAATTTGATGGAAAATTTGTCAGTGTAACACACTATTTGTTGAAATTCAAAACTGCATGCTTATTCTGACATGTACACGCAGAATACAAATGGAAAAGAATAAGGAAGCAAAATGGTTTTTAAATGTTTGATTTAATTTAATATTTTAGTGGTGAATTTAAAAGAAAAAAGTAAAATTACAACTTTTAAAAGAAGAAAAAAAACCTAGCCACAAATAATTAATTTGCAAAAATAATTTGCTTTTTTCTTCCCCTATCCTTCAAGCCCATTATGTCACTTTTTAGAAGAATCTCTTTTATATTTTAATGGTTGCATTTATGGCAAAAGTTCCCCTTGTTAACCATGGTAAAAACCCATTGTGTGGTGGTGTTTGATGACGAGTGGCTGCATCAGCGCAGCTGCATGTTTCTAAGATTAGTCTTGTAACGATCCTGACTGAACCGGTGCCGCGCGTTCTGGCCTGGAGTAGCTGGAGTTTGACCGCTAGTAACCTCTCTATCTCCCTGCCCCCATCAGCCGCCTTTGTTTTGCCTGCCAGGTAATTCATCACATGAGTCTGATGTCACTGCAGGGAAGTGCCTCGTCAGGCTGGGCGAGACTCCCTTTGTCAAACGACAGGTCTTGTTTGTTTGTCTGGCCCATGAATCCACCTCAATCTTCGTTCTTTGCCTGTGTTTTTTTTTTTTTTTTTTTTTTAGTGTCTTTTTTTTCATCCAAAGTCAATGTTTATCGGCCCGGGTCTTTGTCGGCAGCGCTGCACGAACTGATATGCTGTTGTTTGTTTTCCTAAAGAGCCATCGCCTGCGTGCAGAGCAGGAGTATCTCCCAGACTGTTTTTGGTTTTCCCATGCTCCTCTGTTGGCCGGGGGAATAGAGGCTTGCTGGGAGAAAACGTCAGTCCTGTTTGGTCTCTAAACCTAGTCTCGGGGGACTTGCAAATGTAGAGTTGCGTCCTGTAGTGGACACAAGGGTATGGGGACATAAGGGCTTTGGGTACGATATAAAAAAGCCTACAGAAGCTGGAGCAGGTTAGTTTAGGAAGAAGGGAAGTTTAGGTGCTAGTTCATGATGCTACTGGACATGTTTAGTGAAAAACTTGAATTTTGCCTAAGACGTATCAGCAGTTCATCTTCACAAATCCAAGTATGACGCAGATGCGCTACCACACACAAACGTTAAAAAAAAAAAAATAAAAAAAAATTCTTATTTTTTTAGTATTATTCTTAGTAACTTTACTTTTTTTTTTAATCAAAACAATAGCAAAGTTGTAATATGAATCTAAACTGTGGAGTGATGCAGAAATACAAACACTGCTTCATAGGTTTATTTACATTTATATTTTTTTTGTTCTTATGCACAGTGCCGACATGCATTTGAGTCCTAGTTTATTTACTTATTTAAATTTTTTTTTCTTAGTACTTTAGTTTGTTTTAATGCTGAAAGAGTTTTAAGAAAAGTTACTGAATGAGTTTTCCAAATCAATTACTTTTGATATGCTGACTAACAATAAAACACAAGTAAAAAAAAAATCTAAACAATGATTTAATGTGGTAAAATGTTTAATGTAACGTTTATTACAAAGTGCATTTAAAAATAAACAATGTATATTTACCGCTGAGCCGGAAGTACGATTCTTAGTCAAGGTGGAGAAAAAAAAAAAATAAAAAATAAGTCCATGGCAAACCAGGGTTCTCATGGCTCGAAGTACACAATAGTTTGACTTTTACTTTAAAGTTTTATCCTTGAGAATCCTCCTGTCACTGATTGTGGGACTGTTAATATTTATTCTTTGTGCAGACTGCTGAAAAGAGACCAGACTTCAGTAAAACGCACAATTAGCACTCCTGAATTAAAGCTGATATAAATCCATGTAGCCGTATGTCCGCAGTGAGAAGTGTGTGGTTTCCATGCTTTGAGATGGCATGTTTATCGTTTGGAAATACTGAAAGCATTCTGCATTAAGTGTTGTGCCAACAGATACGAGAGATAAGGCTGAGATGGGAGCAAAAGTCAAACCAATTCACACACAAATGCAGTTGCAATATAGTCTTCTCAATGTACAATATACATTTTTTTTTTTTTTTTTTTTTTTTTTTTTTTTGTTAAGTGAAAGTGATTGTTTCGAATGGAAACTGCCATTTCTGCTTTTTCTTTGACCTTTTGTTATTTTCAATTGACTTTTTGCCACTTTTGAATTTCACTGTTCCTTTTTTAAAGGATCCGTTCACCTATAATGGATCATACTAAAATGTTAGATGGATCCAGCACATAAGAGCATGTGCAAGATTATATATATCTTTCTTTTTTTTTTTTTACTGAAAGTTCCTTGTCACCTGTTTCAGTCTGCACAGATCGCTCTCACTTTCCCGTCATGCCACCTGTCGACATCCATATGTGCTTCACTCACTTTTCACCAGCCACCTGTTTCCTTTCGCAATTAACTTATTCATGTTCTTTGTCTTTCTGTTCTGCTCTACAGGCACCTGTTTTTTATGCATGTGAAAGAGGATCTGCATCGTGGACATCTGCGGATGTGCTCCGAACAGGCCGAGGAGCTCAGTGCCCTCCTGGCCCAGGCAGAGTTTGGCGACTATAACCAGAATACAGCCAAGTACTGGTACACTGAACTCTGTTCCACAGAGCCCAACCAAGCCACCATCAACAGGTAAACAAACCAAATCTCTCTCTGTAAAAGCATGGATTAAATAAAATTATTTGACGTCACAAAGACATTAAGGGAGAGTTCCAGGTTTAAATAAGTTATACCGTATTGACAAATTGCAGAGAATGATTACTTGTCTATATATTATGTCAGAAATGGTGTTTCCTTGTAGTGAACCCAGTACCTCTCTTTCATTTTCAAACTGATAAAAAACAAAAATAATGCATAAAAAATTTTAATTTATTTTAAAGGTTTTTTTTTTTTTTTTTTTTTTTTTTTTTTTTTTTTAAACCCTCAAATACATTTTAAACTGGTTGTTAGATGTTTGGGTGATTACTTAATAGAGAAAGTCAAGGGAGCTGAGCTGTAATCTGTGCACTCTTGTGAACATCTTATCCAGAGCCGCATGGCTGTAAACAAAGCACTCCTAATGCTGTTTGACTAATTACACTGCTCCTTTTTATAGAGTTCTGTTCAGTCTCTTTAGCTTGTTTGGGTTAGATAACAGACGACCTAATCAACTACAATCAAAGAGGATTAATGAGATCTGCCTGTGTTGATTAATCATCAGTGTCATGGAATTAAATAAAGACTAATGCGTACAAGAAAATCAAAGGGTCTCATACAGGGGAACACAAAGCCATGGACTTTGTCGGTGACTGACGTTATTTAACTTGTTTATGCACAAGATTTTGTCAACTTTATTATATTTTAACACCAGTGATGACATACTTTTTAAAAAAATTATCTACCAGTCTGTTTTATGTGACAATACTGGAAACGGGTAATGAGTTCTTAGGAGTTCCTGTATAAACATTAAATCATTCGCCAAAATGTGTCATAATGTCATGTTACCAACTGTTATAAAAGGGATTACTAGTTTCAACTATGCTATAACTAACAAAACTGCAAAACCTGCCATTATATAGTTACATGGCGTTACAGCATGATACCAGCTCTAATAAAAGTGATTTAAAAATTTAGTTTAATTAAAGATTAAAATGATTATTAAAATTAATAATTATTATTATTATTATAACAAACAAATCATTAGCCATCATACAAGTTATTGTTACATTATGATGTTTTGTTATGTGCCATCATGTTGAACATGAATTTAATTTACCAATGAATACTATTACTAGTGTGTCTAGTAAATGTCTCTGATCCTTTTTGTTGTTTTGGTTTTTTGGCAGTATCATAGCCAAGCACAAGGCTCTGGAGGGTCTGAGCCAGGCGTCAGTGGAGTACCAGGCCCTGCAGCTGGTGTCGTCTCTAGAGCATTATGGGGTGGAGTGGCACTGGGTGCGGGACGCTGAAGGACAGAGGTTGGCTATAGGTGTGGGACCAGACGGTATCGCTATCTGCCGAGAGGACTTCAGCCTGGTTAACAGGTTAGGCACGGCATAAAGTGCTCTTGATGGCATAACGGTCATAAAATAATGCTCCGCTCGCATCCCAGAATCAAAGTCGTGTAACATCAATTTGTGCCATCGCTGCCTTTCAGTAATGCGTCACATTTTCCTTTCAATACAGGATATCTTATCCCATAATACAAATTGCCACGCAATCAGGGAAGAGCGTGTACTTGACTGTCACCAAGGAAACCAGCGACAGTGTGGTCCTGTTGTTCAAGTTAATCAGCAACAGAGCAGCCAGCGGTCTGTATCGGGCCATCACAGAAACGCATGCCTTTTACAGGTGAGACACCATAAAACCCTTCATTAAGTACAATAATAACTTCATTACATTCTAAAACATCTTATAGTTTTTTTCTTGTTAATTGGCATCTCTGCCAGGCACTACACATCTTGTGCACATGACTTTATTAATGTGGCATTGAGTATCTAGCATGCTATAGTTTATCTGTCTGGACCACTCAACACATGATGTTCCTTTACACAATTTTATCATGTAGTAATCTTTGTACTGGCTATTATTAAATGCTCTTGTCAGAAAAGTACAGGATTATTATTATATATTGTGTGTGTGTATGTATATATGTGTTCCCATTAATTAACCAGTTATATTCAACCTGGAAAGTTGGCACAGAAGCACTTATAAAATGGCATAATTGTATCTTAATACAGATTTACTGACTTCACTAACTTGATGCTGCTCCGAGGAGGCATAAACGCAAACAAACATCACAACTATATACAGAGCTGGCATACTTTAACCTAACTTTTATACAACACTGCATACTTAAAGCAGGCACAGAGCAGCATTAACTGCTGTGTAAAGACCCCTCCAGACAGCCTGGTCATAAAACTGCTTTCACCCGTTTTAAAAGTAGTTTAAACAAGGTTTCTTCAGCCCCCGATAAGAGCTTTTATTGCGAAGACGTTGAAGAACAGCTCCTGCTCCGTACCCTTGAACTCTAACAAGCGACAACATCCTTCCTTTTCACAACTACAGCACCTTTCCAGGAACCCATTACCTCTGATGGATAATGGGTCGTTTGAGCTGCCGTGTGTCAGACGGCGATCAGATAATGTGTTGGTGTGTAACATGCGGTCTCGCTCACCCATCGCTCCTGTTTCTGTCTGCAGGTGTGACACGGTAACGAACGCCGTCATGATGCAATACAGCCGGGATTTCAAGGGTCACCTGGCTTCGCTTTTCCTCAACGAGAACATCAACCTGGGCAAGAAGTACGTATTCGACATCCGGCGGACCTCCAAGGAGGTGTACGACTACGCCAGACGCGCACTGTACAACGCTGGAATTGTGGACATGATGTCGAGGCCGGGGGAGCGCACCCCATCGTCCCGCTCACCATCCCGTGAGCAGGAGGGGGTGCTGGACTGCGGGGGCTGCCAGCAGAGCCGGCTGCTGCAGGAGAAGCTGCAGAAGCTGCGGGAGGCGCTGCTGTGCATGCTGTGCTGCGAGGAAGAGATCGACGCTGCCTTCTGCCCCTGCGGTCACATGGTGTGCTGCCAGAACTGTGCTACACAGCTGCAGGTCAGAGAACATTCATGCTTTTTAAGTAACATTGTGTTTAAGTAACACAGTGATGAAGCTGTTGTGATACCATAATGGAGCAAAGTAGCTGTTGTAGAAAAATTAGTATTACTTCCTCAAAACTCTCAAACTTAAATAACACAAAACCACTAACTGCTGTTCAAATACAAAATCTCTTCTGTTGACCTTAGCACCACATATGCCGCCAATCTTTAATTGCCATCACATGACTATTATATCATTTATTTTCAGGCAGTATAACAATTATTCCTATCTTGTTATTGTAGTGAATGCTTGCTGATTAAGTCTGTTATTGTCTCTGTACAGTCATGCCCGGTATGTCGGTCAGAGGTGGAACACGTCCAGCACGTCTACTTGCCGACATGCACCAGTCTGCTCAACCTGACGATCGGCGGCGATACCAGCCCCGAACCCATCCATCGAGGCATGGCTGCCCACACCTGCACTACCAACGACTACAACACCACCGAGAAGATCTACCAAAACTAAGCTTGACTGCCGCTCTTCCACAGGACTTTGAGTTCAGTTTCAGACTCAAAGAGTCTGGTTGGGTTGCTCCTCGTGTGGAAAAGGAGCCTTTTTGACGTCTGTGAATGTTTGTCTTTTAAATTAATTGTATCAGTTGATCTGATAATGTATTTCTGACTTGTTGGGATTGTTTTGTTTTTTTGTACACGCAGCAGCATGCAGAACGTTTGTTTTGTTTTTTTTTGCCTCCTAATCGCACAAATCTGTCTGCCATGAGGAAATGTGTTGTTTCGGAACTAGCTAATTTAATAGAATTTTTACGCTTTGCTTTTAATATGCAGCATCCACTTTGTTTCTTTTGCAGTGGATTTGAGTTTGTTTTAGGTTTGTTTTTGGGGTTTTTATAGCTTCCATGGCAATGAAGAGGTATTTATGGTGAGGGGCACAAACCCTTGCAGCACTTTGAGCAGAGAGGAAGTTGTCAAACTACTGATCCTCTATTCGTATGTAGATTCACAGCTTCCATAACCGCCACTTTTAACCCGACTGGCAAACACTCCTTGAGGCCCGGAAGTTTATGCTTTCTAAGCTTTTATTTCACATTCATGGTCAATCAGTGATTTTGTTTTGAGTTTAAAGGGTACTGAAGGAGCTCTCAGTGCAATGCTAACCGTTTTAAGAGATTTTGCCCTTTTTATGCTTTTGTGGAAGATGTGGAACATTTTCGGTAGGAAGGCTAAAAAAATGATCTAATAGACACTGTCACTTTACCAAGGAGTTTTTTTTAAGTGTATTATTCCTAGAGGTTTGCCTTAATGTAGCAGCAACACCGTGTGTTTGATATGCATTCTTTCTTTGCACAGACTATTATCGAGAGATGAAGAGGACTATTTTGTTTATTGCTGAAATCGAACAGTCACAGCAGGAGATATTTTTTCAATTTGTACAAGTAGGATTTGTTTCTGTTTGTTTGAAGCAAAAACTATATTATGTAAATATAGAAGTAACTCTCTCAATCTTTTATATTTCTTTGAAGGAGAGGTATTAATAAAGCTGTTTTTTTAAACTAATATTGTGTGCGTGTGTTTCCTTTTCCTTTTTTTTATTTTTTTATTTTTTTTGTCTTTCGCTCGCCTGGAAATATACTAGTAATAAATTGACTTGGGTATATTATAAAACCGCAAGTTAAGTTCTAAAAAGCTGTATAAAAGCAACCTCTGACCTTCACGGAGTACAAAACATCTCTTGAGGGTGAAAGTCTCTCTGAGTCATGTGGATTAAGTTTAGATCGATAATGAAGATCAGAGCTATATTGTCAGCAGAAGAAAACAATCGAGGGTTTATGTGATCCTTTCTCTACAAATCATGGGCCAAGTGCCCTTGTTTTGACATTTTTGAGTGCTTGGCTACGTTGTCGGATCCAAGACATGGGGCCAATGTTGGCTGAACATATTCAAGGTTACGTGATGTAGTTGATCATCAATGTTCTATTAACTAAGTCTTGATTCTGATTTAATTGTACACGTGCACATGAATGTGTAACGTCATTAATAAGCAGACAATCACATGCAAAGATTAATACAATATGAAGAATTTAAACGCATTTACACAGCAAGATGAAACAATCCATCCATGAAAGAAAAAAGTAGTTGTACAAAACGCGTATGTGTATATTAATACAATGCATAATACTTTTACATAATGAACATGCTTCCAGTCTTTGAGAAATGAATTCTTAAAAAACAGAAAACCTCTATTAACAAAATTATTTAAATTGACCTAATTTATTACTTAACTATAAAGTTTTAAATATTATACAAATATTTATAAATGTTTGTGTGATTAATTTTTTAGTTAAAGTTTAAATGACTCGACAATGTTACATTTAAAATCGGATAATCTTATATTCTTTTTTTTTTAAGTAACATTTTGCATTGAATAGAAAACATTTAATGAAAATAGTGAGGTTAATTTTATGTGTATATATATATGTGTGTGTGTGTGTGTGTGAATATAAAATGTAAAATATATGAGGGAAATCATGTTTATGGTCATTCAGTGAAACATATATTTTATATTATATAATAAAACAAACTTATTCTGACTTTCTTATTAAATACATGTAATTAATCGTGATTGCAATATGCAATAAATTAATTAATAAATGCACACCACTAAAAAGATTTTGATCATATTTATTAATTCTAAATTGTAATTTTTTAAATAATTATCACAGGAAATCAAATCAAGTTGTTGAGTTGAAGGAGAGTGGTCAAGATGGTTAAAGATTTAAAATTGCAGTTTATTTATAGTAAAAAAAATATATATACAGGACACATTCTGATGTAGTTTTGTTGTTTTTATGTATTGCTGAATAATTTATAGATATTTTAGCCATCCTTATTTTTCATTCACCCCTCTCTTTGTGAATCCCAGATTTTATGCATCACCGCATGTGTATGTAGCAGATATTTCTCTCTGTTTGCACAACTCTGCCTAAGGGAAATTAGCTTTGACCCACATGACCTGTGCATATAGGCCACTGCCTAAACGCTGCCAGTGTGCAAATCCGATCCTGTGTCTCCTTTAGATTCAAATGAAGTGTACGAAGATATGTAGTAAGTAATGTTTTAGAAAGTCATGTTTGTTTGCTTTGCCTCTGCAATTATGCAAAACAGCAGCACCTTACCATAATCAGATGAATTTGAGTCATCATTTTCAAAATGGCAAACAAAAAAAGTTAATAGTGTGCTGTTAATACTTCGTTTATTGTATGGATCTGGTTCTTGTTGTTTATGAAAACATATATCTAAATCTTATAAACGTAAAATTAAAATAGCTGGCTTATCAAGGGGCGTCTATGTCAATTTACTCAGCCTTACTGCGCCCTCTTGTGGTAAAGATTTTAATGCCACTGTCAGTATACAGTATTTCTGCACTCTGATTCAAAACTGTTTAGTTCTTCTAGTTTACCAATGCTCTGAATTAAGAGTGTGTACTGTACTGTAGACATGAAATAATTTACAATCATGTTTTTTAAGCTCGCCCATTTCAAACTGTATATCTTTTATGCCTTGGCTGTTTCTTCTGAAACGTCTCATGATAATTAAAAACATAAATAAAAGCATTTGTATGCATTTTTAAACATATGGAGTAATACAGTGCATGTGAATCATTTCAGAAATGTTGGCAGTTCATCGCTGGTTCCTTATGAAACTCTTACAGCAGGAGGCTCCAAAGCTTCAAAATCTTAATCGCCTTTTACAATTTGTCTGAATTTAACAATATGAATCATTACTGCACCCCCATAAAAAAAGCGCAGCTTGACTCATCTGTGGTTTCGCAACCACAGAATATCATAACCACAGCTGTTATTAAATAATTCAATTGTTTGATAGCAGGGTTTAATAGGACACACAGGGTTTAATTGCAGTCTTTTTTTTAAAAGAGAACTTCTTCTGGTGACCTCCATAGAGCTCTTTCTCTGCTTAAGCTCAGTGTAATATGGATGGGTTGACACTAAAAAACATTTGATTCAATAAAGGGGATCTGCAGAGCCTCCATAAACATAAAATGTGCCTGCTTGGACCTGAATTGCCTCTAACCAGACATTTATGCCGGTCTTATCCACGGTGTTTACAAGACCAGATCAGCCCAATTACCCTCCTGGAGCTGAGCAGATGGTCTCCCGTTTAGCCAAAGTTCATTATTTTTTGTAAAGTGCGTTTACCTTCAGTGTGAGAGCAGAGTTTGATTTGAGACAACTAGACGGTTGAAGGCAGGCACGAGACACTGACCAATAATAAAGTCATGTTTAAAAACCGAAGGTTGCAGATAGGTTTGCCAAACTTTTTAGAGACCTCTCTCTCCTACTGTATGCCCTCACATGTATATTATTCTATAGTACAATATAGATGAGCTTTTAAGACCAATGAGATATTACTGTGGGCGGGGCTACATAACACAACCTGGCAGCAAAAAAGTTGTTCACAAACACTTTCAGATAGGGTTTGAGAGTTGTGAAGGTTTTTGAGAACTTGTTACATAGTTTCCTGTCCTTCAGCTGTTAAGAGAGCTACTTTAATAGGCAATTTGTATCAAAATCTTAGCTGAAGTACATATTCAGCTCTGCCTCTCTCTCGCTCACTGATTGCTTATGAAAGCTGTTTTCCCTGCAGGTGGTGGGCATTTGTTTTACAAGTGAATGTTAAACTGTGTCTGCTGAGAGATGTCTTTCTTCTGCAGTTCAGTGTGAGAGAAAAATGCAAAAGACAGGATTTAGCTTCATGGTGTAAGTTTTATTTTGGGGCTCAGAGAATAAAACGATTTAGGTTGCTAGTTGTAAGATATTATATAACTGGACTGGTTGTGATTTGAAGTTGAGATTATGGGGTTGTTTGACATGTCCTTTAAATGTACAAAAGGAGCTAAAGCAGTCATCTCACATTCTAGACACTTTCATTTATGTACCGCACAGGTTCAGCCACACACAGCCCATGTAATCACAGCAAATTAACCTAAAAGAAATGAGCCTCTGCACAGCAGTTGCTTTTTCAACTATGTGTTTCGGGTCCTATCAAAGTGTCCACATGACAAGCTCTGATTGAAGATAATGAAAGCAAGTCATTTTCAGATAGGAGTAAAAAGGACGGTGTAGATGTTAGTAAAGAGGCAGCCCAGCTCTATATGTGCTGTGGAAAGCTTTTTGCCATTGACAATCTACGATTGCATGTTATTGGTAAAACCAATAATTTAATCAGTCTATACATTGTTATTCTCATCTTTCATATTTATTTCCCGCCTGCACTGATTTTCTCATGTCCTCTCGAATGTTCTACAGCACATTCCTGTCAATTTTCACTATTAAAAAATTCGCAAAGATATGTTATTAAATTGTACATAACACTTTAGAATACTCTCTACTATATATATATATACTCTAACTACAAGAACAACAAGTAATGCAGCATTAGCACTCTAGTAACTACTACTGCTACTAACTAGCAAGAAAGTCTCCTTAATGAATTTGTAGGTAATAGTGCTTAGTGAATGTAGTTTTTTACTATTAGCTAAACAGTTACTATTTTTTTTTTCATACCTCAAGAACTACTTAGAGTTATTGTATACAGATTTATAATTAATATGACTAATACATAATATAGTCATTTTTGAGACATGGGACAAAACATGTCCTGCAAGTGTTACTGCTATTAGATTTCAAAATACAAATATTTTAAATTAATTAATAATAGAATGAATTTAACACAATTATTGCCTTCAATTGAATTTTCTCCTTTATTATACCAAATCTATTATTCTTTTATGAAAACGGGCTTATTTTATCAAAAGCAACACTTAATAATATCTTCTGTGAAAGCAAAGTAGTTTTTAACGACATGTGCGTTTCATAAGATTTTAAAATTGCTTCCCCACTTTTTCTCAACAAATCAGATCAAATTTGTCAACACCGTCAGATTTTGTATTACAGTGATCTAACAAAATACTTAAATATGAGCTCTATATGAAATATGAGAATAAGAGCTCTCTATATAATAACATACTCACTGTTTGTTGTGTTTGTTTCAATAAAGTAATTAATTCATTCTATGTATTTGCTGTTAAAATGACTACAAATGAAGGTTTATTTCATTACACATTTCAAGGTAAAAAGCACATTTTGTTAAAAAAGAGAAAAGTTGGGATGTTGTTAGGTAATAACACCTTCCACAATATACGTAAATAGTGAATAAGTCATTTGTTCCTGTGTAGTTATTCATTAACGACAGAACAGTATTTTAAAGTGTTACAAAATTGTAGTTTGTCATGGTTTATAATGTTAGATTAGGAATGTAGCTGATATGTCTGCTTAATAAGAGTGTCTAAAAGTTGAGATTTTATTCAGCTTGACCTTTACAGTCTGTGAGCTTTAATTCCTTTACCAGGTTTCTGTCCACCAACACTTCTCAGCATTCAGTTTTGTTCATGAGGTCATTATATTGAATCCAGACCAGGCCAAAACTGAGAAATGTTTTTGTAAATGTACAAAAATGTTTTGAAGTTATTTTAGTGTTGTTATGCTATGTCTAACGTGTCTAAATGTGGTTTTATTAAGTTTCTATGCAGATTGCCTGGTCTCTGTGATATTCTAGTCTCTAGATATGACTCAGATCCTCCTTCAGTATACATAGGATATATGGGATATGTTTGGCTGTTTATCATCTGCCAAGCGCAAAGATCCAACCCAAAAAAGTATGATTTGAGGGATCATGACTGTAGTAAAAACGGTGCTTTCAGGTACATTTATTTCTCTCTGAGTATGAGGGATAATAATAATGATGCTTGCCTTAGCAACCGCCACTAACTAGAGCCTTTCATGTGCATGGATGGGTTTTTATTATTTTTGGGTTTAAAAAATGAGTCCAGATAAAATCTAAATCAAAATACATGCACAAAGACCGATGGATCGCAACTGGAGCCGCATGTTAGGAATCACACTGAGCAAACAAATAGTTACATTGTGCCTTTGTATTTGTCTGTGTGTCTCGTCAGGCTGTCTAATAAACATTTACTGCCATCAGCTGAAAGCTAATAAAAATTACAATGTAACAAAAAGAAAACGTGACTTTCAAACTGACTGGTGTTACTTTGTTTTACGCAACTTTTGAGAAAGTGAAAAAAGCGTATAATATGTATAATAGCATATATACTAAATCTGTTTAGCACACCAATGTTAAAAACTTTACCATAATGTGTTTAAAGTGCTCTACACTCATTTTGTAATTAAACTAAAAATTATACTTTGGTTTTTCTTGGGAAAAACTAAGTGTACTCAATGAATATGAACTAAGTTGCGCTACTATATATGTCTTTAAAATGTATTCCTTTACCCCCTGTACACTTAAACCCATCTTTCATACAATAGTACACTCAAGTGGGCATATATCTGGAATCATTTACTTACCCACATCTTGCTCCAGTTTTCATGTTATTTTTTGTCATCTTTCATATGGTGTATATGCCTTTCTGTTGAAAATCTCCACCATAGTTTTGGAATGACTGAGTGAGTTACAGGTGACAGATTTTTAGGGTGAATTATTGTTGTAATGCAATGCTGTAATGCTGCAGAACCATATGAGCATTAACATTTCACACTTTATAGGTTTTTGACCTTTGGCTGTCCCTGTTAGCCTGACTTGTATGCTTTAGTGTCTCATTATGTGTTGTGCGATACATGTATTAGTGTGTGTTGGTATTTTTGGTTTATGGGGACACAAATTTGTTTAATGACATGGGTATGACAGAGGTATTACAATTTGAAGTTGGTTTATGAGGACACTGTCAAACAGACAGGCAGGCAGGATGACACACACACACATAGTAACCTTAAAGCCGGACAACACATACTGAACCTTAATCTTACACTCTGAAGCTATTTTGGGGAATTCCGCCTGTTTTTGCCTACCTAAATTAAAAAGCTTCCCATACCCACATGCAGAGGTGTATA
>JAUCNO010000353.1:9951684-9962628 GCA_032353835.1 Enteromius viviparus
TGGTTACATACTAGATACACATCTAGTTACTATGTAAGTACACAGGTATTAGGGACACTTAATATAAAGTGGGACCAGAGTTGCATTTGCTCCTTTTTTAATGTGAAAATCACATTTAAGCATACACGCAAAAACAGCCACATTCATAATTTGTGAAGATCTATCCGGTCGTCTATTTTATCCAAAATATTAGTTATGAAATGCTGTTATTTGTAATGTAAATTATTATTATTTGATGTTATACAATATACAATATACACGCTGGCTTCGAAACTTTTGTCCGTCATAAAAAAAAAAAATTGGATCAGGTTTCTGCATTTTTGCTTTTTTTTTTTGCCGATGCAACTTTCAGTTCCTTTGTGAAGGAAGTATGTTCTGATGTATTATATATTTTGGTAGCGATAACATGTATTTCATGCATAAATGAAATTATTTTACAGCACGCAGTATACATATTTTAATCAAAATTTATTCTGACAACTTCAACATTTCTCACATAATCAGTTTATTTAGCTTAAAAAATGGTAAGAAAATATGACAAGAACTCAGAATTAAGCTCTCTCTGAAAAAAAATGATCTTGATAATGTTAGTTAATTTTAATAAAAAGGTATATAATGAATTAGGAATTATTATATAAAATTATATGTGATGTCTGAATAATTTTTGGTTTGACTGTACTACATACTGCAGAAATAGCAAGCACAGCATGGTAGTCATCGAGCATTGTCAAAGAAAGCACGAGTGACAGAATGAGAAAGGGTGCAACATATCCTGTTTTGGAAACTGAAGCCACTGGTATGTGTGTGGTTGACCGGATGAGGTCAAAGTGCGAGGGGGGTCTGGATAAACAGCATTGGCAATCAGGGAATGAATGGAAGGGCATTTGGTCAGCTGGGTCACAAGGACGGTTGTAGAAGCTTGAAAGTAACACATGGGCCCTCCTGGAGGCGGAGAAAGAGAAAGTGGCTCACAGTTTATCAGCTGTCCAGCCCTCCCTATGTCCCTTATTTACGACCAGCCATAACCGGGAGGTGCATGTATTTTCCAGCGCGCTCTGTGTACGGGAAGCCAGCAGCTGAAGCCCTCCCTGTGCTTTATTGATCTGGAAGTTGTTTGTCAGGGTGAGTGCTGCTGAGGACGCGCAAGATGAGATGCTCCTGGCCGAACGGAGAAAAGAGTGGCGGAGAGGACGGAGCAGAAGCCAATAAAAGCGTAACGGACTCTACAAAAATAGACTGCTTTAATTGGGAGGAAGTGGGCGAAAAAGCTGGAACAATGAGGAGGAAGAAAGGCATGTGATTAAAATGCCGGAGGTCGAAAGGGACCCCACCTCACCTCGACTCACACCAAACACTTGCACAGTGGCAGGGACAACAAGACAAGTCCTGCTTTCTCAACTGTACAGCAAACTGTTTTTCCTGTGTTTTCCCATGCAAGAGGTCAAGTCATTGTTACACAATGATAAAGTGGCTCCTCATCCTGTGGAGGGCACAGTCATCTTGTAGCTACAACAAACATTTGTCAAGCAGCGATGTATTTCCTAAACAAATGATTCATTCACAATCGCAGTGCCACAAATGCCCTTATCATTTAAAACGCACACTCACACACGCAATATATGACCATAAAAATATCTCACTGTAACCAAATATAAAATAGCTTACTGTGGTACCTAAATGTAAACATGCTAAATTGTAAGTCTTTAAAAACAGATATTCAAAACTTGTTCCATCTATCTATCTATCTGTCTGTATATCTATTTTCATTATAAAATATATGAGTTCTATTCATTGGTTCAGTCAGCTACCAGTCTGTGGATCTATTGTTCTAATTATTGATTGATATATTAATCATTCTATGTTTCAACTTTTTGAACATTTTGATCTATCAATTTGTCAATTTGACTATTGATCATTCTCTTTCAATCAACTGTTCTGTCAGTTGTTAATTTCTTTGATTGACTATTCTGTCTATAAATCGATCACTCTTTCAATCAGTGTTTCTCATTCCAATCTATCTATCTATCTATCTATCTATCTATCTATCTATCTATCTATCTATCTATCTATCTATCTATCTATCTATCTATCTGTCTGTCTGTCTATCCGTCTGTCTGTCTGTCTGTCTGTCTCTGTGAGGTTTTCATGACAGAATAGGGTAATGATGCCACATGGCTGCGCAACAGTGCTGTACACATTCTTTCTACATCTCTCTCTTTCTCCTCCTCCTCCTCCTCCTCCTCTTAGACTAGCACACTGTGTCATTCCCTCTCAGTTCTCTCCTCCTCCCACCTTGAGCTTCACCGCGCTTTGACCGACCATTGGATGAGCTTGAGGAGAAAACCATCAAACACAGACTGTGCATCATATTAAACCCGCACATTTCATTTTATTTTTGCACAATTAAAAAGTCGCGTTTTGTGGATGCAAATGTAAGCGTGATTTTTACTTCGACTCCACTTTTTGTTGTGACATCGCGCGCCCACTGAATCAAACCTACACCCGCTGAGATTTGATCATCTTCTCCAGTCGGGACAAGAGCAAGAAGAGGACATGTTCAACAGTTTTTAACTAAAGAAGCCTCAATACTCATTAACAAAGTTTCCAAGAAATTCACGTGCGCGCCAGGAAAGGGAAAGATTTCCTCTCTGCGAATCGCGTTTCCTCAGCACACTCAGAGAAAGAGGGGAGCTTGAGAAATCATGCTGGTTTCTGTGGAGAGGGTCGCGATAGTGAAGTCACGCTCCTGTAAATTGAATTAGTTTGGGCTGTAAAAATCAACGTGTTTTTTCTGAGAGGACAGGAGTTTTGCCGCCGCATTCACGAGACACGGATTTTCATTTAAAGAGGAAATAAAGGACTCCAGGGGGATTATGACACCAAATGACGACCTGATCTATGGTAAAATATAAATGGAATGGCTTTATTTTTGACTGTTAAATTAAGTTTTATATCAAAATTGTGTTTGAATATATTAGGTTGAAGGGTTAAAGTGAGGGCGCGCTTCTGGTTCTCGTCGACTACGCCGTTGGTTTGTAGCATAAGCACTTGCGTCACGTTCAGAAGTTCAACGAGAGTGTTTTTAATCAGCTTTGCGTTTTAAGACGTGTAAAATGAAAATAGGCAACGTTACATCGCATAGTCTATTCAGTTATTAAAAATATATGATCACACTTTATTTTAAGTTCAAATTCTCGCTCGATACGACTTTTGCCTCACTAAATGCGCTGCTTATTTATATTTAGTAGGCTAAGGTAGGCTACTTGTTAAGTTTAGGTATTAGGTAGAGTTAGGGATGTACATTAGTCAACATTTGTGTAATCAGTGGCTCAAAACCTTTCATCAAAGTTGTCCTAAAACCAAAATGTGTGATAACCAATATGTATTAACAATTCATATGCTTAATAAGCAACTAGTTAATAGTGAGAATTTATATACTAATGTGTACTAAAGTGTTATCAAATATGCATTTAAAAAAATTATGTTTTTTTTTTTTTATAACCAAGCATTATGGGTTTCCCAAAGAACATTTTGGGAGTTTTTAAAATAAAAATGTTTTCTTAGTGCGAAGAATCTTTTAATTAGCAGAAAAAAAATCACTGCTTATTGTTGTAGATTTTAATAGTATACAATTTTCTCATTTAATTTCTGTCAGCAAGTCATTTTGTAAATGACAGACATTTTCAGTTTTGCTGAAAGTAAAGTCTCAAGTGTCTCTGTCTTCGTGTTTTCAGAGTCTTAGTCTATCCCATCCATTTTGAGAATGGAAGTATTCCGGATGGGGCCAGTGAGGCTCACTCTTCTAATTCTGCTGAGCGGTGTGTCTTTTGGAGTGGTTGAACTGGAGCCCCTTGCTCAAAACCGGCCTAAATCTCTCAGTCACCATCTGCCTCAACAGAACATCACCCTGGCAGTCATTCTGCCTCAACACAACACTGAGTACCCCTGGGCATGGCCCCGAGTCGGCCCTGCCTTGCACTGGGCCCTAGACAAGGTGAACTCTGACCCCAACCTACTGCCAGGCTACCATCTACAACTGGTTTTCAACAGCAGCGAAAACAAGGAAGGAGTGTGTTCGGATTCAGTGGCTCCTCTCGTGGCCGTGGACCTAAAGTTCTCGTATAACCCCTGGGCTTTTATCGGGCCGGGATGTGACTACCCGGCCTCACCAGTGGGCCGTTTCACCACACACTGGGAAGTTCCGATGATCACGGGTGGAGCAAGAGCACTGGGTTTCAATTTGTACTCGTCCATCACCAACATCGGCCCCACGCACAAGAAGCTGGGCGAGTTTGTGGTCAGGATGCACCGGCATTTCGGGTGGCACAAACACGCCATGCTCATGTTTAGCGATAATAAAAACGACGACCGGCCTTGCTACTTTGCTGTGGAGGGGCCGTACACACAGATAAGTGAGACCAACATCACGGCAGATGACTTGGTGTTTAATGAAGATGATGAACCCGTCCGTTATGAAGTGCTTCTCCGGGATATCAGCCAGAAAGCCCGTGGTAAGTGTGACACTCGGTGGGGTGGGAAAACGATGTCAAGTACTAATGACAGGCTGATGTTAGATGTCACATTTGTAAAATGAAAAAAGCTCTTGCTCACATTTTCTGGCTGTCATTGGTTTGAAGAAGCTCATCTAATTCTTTTTGGCTTGGGCTTGTTACATGTTGTCATTTATTGTAGCAGATTCCACTGACAACATCTATGTTCACACTGCGGCGTACATACAGTACCCTTGTGATAATGAAGTCTTCTTAATTTATTCTAAATTTGCACTCGGAGTGCACTTTAAATCTAAGTATACTTGTTAACTATATTACAACTTTTTTCCTCAATCAATTCTTAATTTTCTGCTAATTAATAGTTAGTAAGGTAGTTTAGGTTTAGCGTAGGGATATAGAATAAGGTCATGTAGAATAAGGCATTAATAAATACTTTATTAGCACAAATAAATGACTAATATTCTAGAAATAGAATAGTTGTAACCATAAAATAAAGTATTACCATATATTTTTTTATAGAATTGATTTATTATGTATTAGCATCTTTGAAGTATAAGGCCCTTAAAGAGAGTAAACTTTCACACACTTTTGTAGTAATACTAAATTAAGTTTACCATAAAGTGCATTTAATGTACTTAAGACTTACTTCAGTGTGTCAAAAACACTATAAATGTAATATAAATTTACACTATTAATATGTTTTTATTTATAATGTATAAACACATTACATTTTAAGTTTTTTCCATAATAAATACTGTTTTTAAAAGTATGATAAAGTTTTCACAAGGGTATGGTTGTGTCTGATTATGAAAGAAACCTAATTAGCCTCAATACTTGAAATATAAAGTCACAGCTGATTTTTGAGAGGAAGTTCAGTTAATATGTGTATGAAAAGACCTGCTGTCGTCACATCTTTGAAATGCAGTATGTTGCATAAGCGTGGCTGTATAATTCCTGCCTGTCACTAATGTGAGTGAAAAACATTGTGAGGTTGGGGTGTTTGGAACAGTTGAGAATAAGAATCAAATCTGTGAAGACAAAAAGTTTTGTCATTTGCTACAGGTGTATGGTTTTCTTTCTCTGTGGTTACATCTATTATTCATGAGTTAGACAAGAGGATTGTTTCTGATGCCTGTCTATGCAGACGTTATTTGATCCATTCTTATCACCCTTTAAATATACAGGACGATTGAGAGTCACACCTGGTATAAAAATGGAATGCGGTTGTCAGTCTTAAACATTAGTGTTAGTTTACTTGCACCCAAATAATCCTTCAGTAATGGGATTGATAGTTCAATTGGATTGAAAATCCTTAGTATGAACACTCAATCAACAGATCTGAATAAAATTTCAATAGAATTGAAAACCTGAAGCATAATGCGATCAATAGGAAATAATTTCACCTCAAAATTAACATTTTGTCATTAATCACTTATCGTTCCAAACACGTAAACGATTTGTTTTCCTCAGAACACAATTTATTAGATATTTTCAACGGCTAAATACGACAAAATACAACTACAAAAGCACACCTATTACACCCTAAAACAATGTGTACCTACAGTAGATAAGAAAAGAAGAAGAGCATTAAATTTGATTGCTAATGCAAATATTGACAGAAATGTGACTGACAGGTTTATACCGAGAGCCTATAGGCTTTTATTAAGTGCAGATTTATTACTCGGGTCTGTCTGTGAGCTGCCACAGGTCCCACACAGGTGAACAGAAACAGGAAGCAGAAGCCCCTCGAGCTCATCAGTGCCTGAGGCTGAGAAATGAGTTCACGCAAGCACAGCTCTGGAAACAATTAACTCGAGAGATGCAAGAGCACACTACCTTGTCCCCGTGCCCCTATTCCCAGGCTCTGACAAATACAACAGAGCATTTCATAAAAGTTTGTACGGCTAATGAAATCCTGAGAATATGAAAACTGGATAGAGACACAAAGGGAGAGACAGAGATATACTGAAATGTCGCGAGGGGAAAGAGTACAAAAGGAATAATTTTGAGAAAATTACTGGCTCGCTGTTGGCTTCACATGCCAGCAGACATAAGAGTCAAGGTCGTCTCCTCTACAGGGACAGAATAAAAAGAACTGGCAGACAGGTGGAGATTGAGAGATGTAGGGAGTTAAAGAGCTGAGAGAATAGATGAGTATTTGTCTCCTCGCTCTTCTGATGTTTTTTTTTTGTAGTTAATGGAACTAAATTGAATCACTGATGCGTCATGATTTTGAATTGATCCATAAGAATATTTCGCTATTGTTAATTATTTTTTAACAAGCACATGCAGGACAAAGCATTATGGATAATTGATGTGTACAGCGGTCTAAAGGCAGGACACACAATGCATCTGTAGGATCTGTGGCACAATTTATATCATTCAAAAGGTGCATATATACAACAAACATACACTTGAACTTGTAGATGTGTCACAGCCAAGGACAAAAAGGCTGAATAGAGATGCACTTTACAACATCTTAAAGAAAACCACCAGCCAGTGTTGTGTGTCATGAGTTATGTTTAAAGGAAGTATGTATTTCTTTTATATAGGAGTCACGATATGAGGATATATGGAAGCCCATTTCTGCCATAAAAAAATAAATAACTAATACAGAGGCAGATTGGTCTCATTGATATTCATGCAGAAGATATGTTGCATACACAGTATGTAGCCCATTCAGTAATAAACAATGATTTTGATTTAAAATGTACTGTGCTTAGATTCAAAGTATATTTAAGTTTTCATGAACTGGATTTAAGAGTGAACTTAAGTGGCAATGCTAACATAAGCACAACAAAACAATGTTAACATTTGCTTTTTTTGTGCTGTCAAACAATTCATCGTGATTAATTAAAAGTTTTCCTTTACATAATATATGTATGTGTACTCAGTATATTTATTATGTATATACAGTACACACACACACACACACACATGCATGTTTTTGTGAAAATTTGTTTTTGTTAATATATATTCATGATATAAATTATATCAGTATAAATATAGACATGTTAACACGTCAATATTTTCAAAAGATAAACTGTATGTATGTGTATTTATATAGGCTATACATACTAAATATACACAGAACATATGTGACCCTGAACCAGAAAACCAGTCTTACGTAAGTCGATTGGGTTTATTTGTAGCAATATCCAAAAATACACAACCCAGTCGCACGGCTGGTCGTGACAATATCACGAAATTGGCACAAAATCAATTTATTCGTGTCAGGGACATGAATATTTCATTATTTTCGTAACTCCAGCACGAACGTAAAACTACGATTCGATTGGATGCATCTTTTCGTGCTGGATGCACGAAATGTCAAAATGATTGATTTTTCTTTTTATGCCAAAGATCATTAGGAAATTAAGTAAAGATCATGTTCCATGAAGATTTTTGGTAAAATTCCTACTGTAAACATATCAAAATGTCATTTTTGATTAATAAAATGCATTGATAAGATATTCATTTGGACAACTTTAAAGGGGATTTGCTCAGTATTTAGATTTGTTTGCACCGTTCGATTACAGATTTTTAAAGAGATGTATCGTTGCCAAATATTGTCCTATCCTCACAAACCATGTGTCATTAGAAAGCTTATTTATTGAGCTTTAATATAATGTAAACATCTCAGTTTTGTAAAATTTTACCTTATGACTGGTTTTGTGGTCCAGGGTCACATATTTTGGATGTGATTAATCAAGATTAACCCTTTGTTTTTTTTATTTATTTAGATTATTTTGTGCATAAGAATTAAGTTTCAAACATGTGTGCATCATATCTTTTGTATGAATTATTAATGAGACCAGTCTGGCTCCATATTGAAGCTGTGATATTATCTCAATGATATCTTTATTTGTTGCAGATGATTATAAATATCCAAATTTTTGGATTTCGTTTGTTTTGCCTTTTCCCCCTCAATTGTGAATTCATGTCTTGCAACTTCAACTTCATTCTCTGTATTTGTGGCCAAGATTCTGACTTTTCTGAATTGTGGGTTTATAAAACATAATTCTGTATTTTAATGTGCTGTGGCTTTAAATTTTAAAAATTCTTAAAAATTGTTTAGTTTGATATATTATAAAATTTGTGTATTATGAACTAAAAAAAAAAATCTGAATTGTGAGATCTAAACTCACACAAGTCCATAGCTGCGTTTACATTACTCCAGACTGGATGTCTCACTCCGAGTGCCATTAGATCCAGCAAATACTTTTCCTATCTTGCAGCATGTACCCAAGAAATAACTGCAGTGTGTCTGAATATTGACTCCCTATCTGTGTGAGTAATTGCTGTCTCTCCAGAGCGATAGCAGAGTGGTGAAAGAACTGTGAGTGTGAACGGTCTTTAGCTGGGGTGCTCAGAATGGCTCTAAATCTTCAGCTACTGTGGAGGCGATTAAACGGGTTCAGACATTAGAGAAGAGGCTTGTTAGATGTTCCCCATAGCATGGCATCGTTTAATAAGGCTCTCCATTCCTTGATCTCAGAGTCACACACACACAAAAACAGTGTGTCATGAAAATATATGTTCAGTACATGGGAACATACATTAGGCTGTACGATATTCTGATTAAAGTATTTCTTTTGGACTAATAACTGTGAACATTACTGTGACCTCACTCACATGTGCAATTGCAGATGTTAGCGCAATTCTAAAAACATATACTCACTGTGCTCAAGATTTAGCAAAGATTGACAATCAGTCACTGGTTTAAATAATAGAATCAGCCCGTTGGTATTTCCACATGAACAGAATCCCTTGTGACTTTTGTTCTTCTTGGCTGTGGTTTATGGTTTTATTTTGGCGTGTATGACTCCTGTTACTTTTATTGACCTTGTCATCCTGCCATTTCTCTTTTTGAGCATGCAATCAATCAATCTGCAGGCTTAGCTGGCATGGTGGTGGGGGGTTGTGCATTTGAGAAGGATACTTGCAAATGTCTTACTTCTTTGTCTTCATCCACTGAAATGAATAATGGTGTTACGGCTGCACGGGAGATTATTTGACTTTTCTATAGTAATTTTATCTGAAATCAGATTTACACTTTAAGGGTTATCTTTATGTGTTCATGTTTATCACCACTTCAATGCAGATAGGTTTCATCAGAACATTTTTCATCAACATTTTTGACAACAAAAACGGATAAAAATGCAATCAAAGCAGTGCTTTTTATCAAGGTACTGCATTTCCAAGCAAAATACATTCAGATATCATATTCTTCCACCTGTAAATAATTATATGAATAAATGAAATTACGTTCAGTAAACAGAACAGACACACAAACACACATTTATGCACACAGATGTATACATATGTTTACACACACATACATTTAGGCTACATACATACATATGTACACAAACATACATATTTATATTCATATCTATCCGCAACATAACTAGAGATGTTTTTGTGTCTGTAAAGGCATCTCAGTCACTGACTAGCCTACATTGTCATTATCAGATTCAAAATTGTCCAAACACGATCTACATCTACATCTATATTGGTTCTGATCCTTCAATTTATGACGATCGTCATTTCTTTGGAGCTGGTAGATTGGAGAAGTCCCGTTGCTTATTCAGGACATGCGCTAGGGCCTTCCTTACCGTGATACAGATAGAACAGGGATTGCCGTAAAAACTCATCTTTGGTGGGGAAGCATTGTCACTCAGTTGATGAGATATCTCGTCAATGGTGGGGAAAGAGTGGTGGTGCTATTTATTACATAATAGTTATTTGTTTCGCTTTGCATACAAAAAGTATGCTCGTAGCTTCATAAATGTCACATGGATTATTTTACCAATCTCCTTGCTGCATTTCTGGATGTGGATTGTGTTAATTGCGTTAAGAACAAACAACAAAAAAGTTAAAAACAAAAGTAAAATTAAAGAAGTTTCTTGAAATAATTTACTAGGTCTTTTTTTGGACAAGCCTGATGGAGACCCAGAATACAGCCAGGTTGTAGGCCCATGCTGAAGTCAAGGGAAGAAGGAGCGATGGTGGAGACTTGAGCCGAAGGAAATGGAGTCTAAGGTGTAGAGAAGGAGGAACCAGACAGAGAAGAAGAGAAGAAAAGCAATGGAGGCCAAGGAACTGGCTATCTTCAGAAGAGGACTTGGGAGAAGAGACACTGCAGACTTGAAAAAAAAGGTGTAACCAGGAATGGGATGGGATATTTAGTGTGTTAGCTTCATCAAAATAATCAATTCTTACTCAGGCTTAGTTTTTCAGCATTAAGGGGTTTGTTTAGGAGTGGGTAAGGTGTGATCAGAGCCATAGAGAGACAGAGTTGCGACAACCCCATTGACGCCAATGGACCATTTTTTTACAGCAATGGCGGATCATGGGGGCGCTCAATAGTTCCCGGAAGTTAGCGCCGACTGCAGCAGCGCCATTGAGTTACAACAGAACAGGCCGTTCA
>JAUCNO010000353.1:9994753-10005389 GCA_032353835.1 Enteromius viviparus
ACGCCCCTTTTCAGAAAGTTTTTCAAACCAGAGGTGTGAAAAAGCACTCCTGAAACGGGGGTGTTGTGACCCTTTAAGGCTGCATTCTTCGGAGAATGCAATTGTAGGCTGCAAACGTCATCAAGCATGGTTTCTTATAGTTAACTAAGCACTATATTCACGAGTCTTAAGCATAATATGATAATTTACACTTAATTAAGAATAATGGTCAAATTAAAATCTTCTTTATGACATATGCAGCCCCCAAAGGATGGCAGACTGTTCTCTGTAGATCCCACTTTCTCACAAAACACGATTGGTTGCACATTATTGGTCAAACAAAATTTTAGTTATTACCATTAGGTAGTATGAAACAGTAAAACAAAGCTAAAACCTTGAAATTTCATGCAATTTAGAAATCCCATAGCTGAACCTAAAACAAGAAGAGTGTTTGGTTTACTCCTAATTTTTATAAAGTTTGATTTATCAACTGCTACTGATCAGTAACAGACAGGTCAGTGTCTCCTTTCTTTTCCACTTGAATATTTCCATGTCATGCTGTAATCTTGCAAATAAGTTGCAGTATTTTGCTTGATGGTTTTGTTTTCACCGCATACCCGCACACCTGTGATTTTAAACTTCAGACAAGCTCCAGATAAATAAAACACTTTTCAATTATGCCCTACCAGACTCTGTCTATGAAGCAAAGTGAGTTTGGTATTACTAGACTAGAAGTAAAAGAAGACACTGAATGCATTTTCTTTTTTCTAAATCTGTTTACTGTCTGTATATATTATGCCTCATTTGCATAGAAATAAGTATTTTGCCCAGACTAGAATTAAAAATGATTGCTGAAGTCTGTATCAGCCTGATTGTCAAATCACACTTATATGTATATATATATATACTGTATATATATATAACACTTTTCAGAGAAAGCAATGATGTTTCCCTTTCAGATGCAAAATTTATGGTAGGCATCGCAATTAATTAACATTTGTGCTTGTCAAATTACTGCTGTTTGTGGTATCATTTAATGCCCCAAAAAAGCATGTCTTCAACTATTTTTCAATTGAAATGGCTACATTCGCTGTTTCTAAGAGAGGCACCGCAGAGAAAAGAGAGCTTGTGTCACGCTGGCTGTGATTGAAGGTTAACACAAGGCAGATATCTTGCAAATACTACTTTTAATAATAATCTCAGACGTCGAACTGAACACACATGGGGTGACACTTAAAGACTGACACAGAGGGTAGAAACACAGACGCTTAGATATACATACTAACGAGGACAGAACTAAGGACACCTGGGGAAGACAGCTGGGAGTAAATCAACCAATAATCACATAGACACAGGAAATACCAAATATGGGGAAGGGGCGTACACATAGGAAGCAAAACACAAAGAACTCTGACATTATTCCCCCCTCTCAGAAAGGTGCATCCTTGCACCTCATAACATCCCACCCCAGAGCTGGAGCGAGATAGGACCAAAGCGGAGCCAGAGGGAGGGAGGAGCCTGACGGAGCCAGAGGTATGGAAGGATGAGGCGAAGCCGAAGGAATGGAGTCCCAAGGCGATAGAAGGACTCCGACTGACCAAGGCGGGGCTGGAGGGACGATAGATCCCGGTGGAGCTGGTGGACAGACGGGCATCGAAGGAGAGGAGGGATTTAGGGGCCACGGTGGAGCCGGGGGGTCGGAGGACCGAGGCTGCATAGGCCAGAGGTGGAGTCGGGAAGCACTCTGGCCATGCTGGCACTGGTGGGTGGGAGGGCGGGGATTTATGAGCCCACTCTCGTGCAGCAAGCACTGGAGGGCACTGTGCAGCGCAAATTCAAGGGAACGCTCTTGCAGCATGAGTTCAAGGGCTAAATTCGGGAACGGCTCTCCTGGCCATAAATCAGAGACTGGAATCAGGAACAGCTCTCCTGGCCGTAAATCAGCAACTGGATTCGGGATTGGCACTCCCGGTCGTAAACTAGGGACTGGAATCGGGATCTGCTCTCCTGGCCATGACTCTGGAACTGTATTCGGGAATGGCACTCCTGGCCGTAAATCTGGAACTGGATCGGGAAACTGCAGATCGGATTCCACAGCAATGAGAGCTGGCATGTCGGTCCTCCTGACCGGGACCACACGTTCTGGAATCCGCAGGGATCTGGATCTGCCTTTGGGGAGCTAGCACTGATTTGCCTCCATATTGTGAAGGTTTTTGGAGCGGGTTCGGCCGAATGGCAAGGTGTAAGCCTGGCCGTTGCTCCTGGCCGTTGCTCATGCAGAGCGGGAAGGGGAGTGAGTCCGTTTAGGAGGCGGTGAAGAATTTCCTCTGGGGTAATCATCCTTCCCTTTTGGTTTTGGTCAGTCTTTCTGTCACGCTGGCTGTGGTTGAAGGATAACACGAGGCAGAGATCTTGCAAACACTACTTCTTTTAATAATAACCTCAGACGTCCAACTGAACACACATGGGTTGACACTTAAAGACTGACACAGAGGGTAGAAACACAGATGCTTAAATACACGTACAAACAAGGACAGAACTAAGGATACCTGGGGAAGACAGCTGGGAGTAAATCAACCAATAATCACATAGACACAGGAAATACCTGTACCTAAACCGGTCTATCAAAATTTTGACCTCTGACCCTTTTGAATGTACTGTGGCTTATTTGTTACTTCTTTTTTTTTTGCAGCTACTTTCATTTGCGCTGAGCTTGGTATATTCCACTGGTCGTTAAGATGTTGTGTCTGTGATCTGTAATTTGCGCATTGTTATTACATCATTGCAGAATTTTCCACACCCATCGGCGCTAATTTAGAATTGTGCTTTCACGCTAATATGCCCTGTTTAGTAAAACTAGCCCTATGTGAGTATATGCGGATACAGTTTTACCTACTTATATATCCAAGGAGTTGGCTGATGATAAATTTACGTTTTGTGTTGAAATAACAATAGTATGTGTTGATCTTGGCTAAGATAGACTATGGCATGAATGGACATTTATGTTTAAAGGTTTTGCATGTCAAAGTTGTGCAGTGATTTAGCGAATTCACAGTTTTGTGTTTTATTTGTTGTGTAATATCACAGAATGTCACAACTAAGCACAACATAAGCCTCATGGAAAGGGAGGTTTTGGGGTAGAAAGTGAGACTGGCACCCCAAAACTGAGATGACTGAGATGGTGGTTATTAGTTAGAGTTAGAGTTGATTGAAGTTGCTGGCTCTGCTTGTTTGTGCTCTGACAGTAAATGTCACCCGGTACACATCTAGAAAAAGCCCCAATCCATGTGTGCAGGATGAGTAACCTTTCACTGACAGTGGGGAAGAGTGGTAATTACCCTTATCTCCAGGTCTCCTTGTGCAAGTCTGTCACCACACAGGAGTCTGTTAGCTCCAGATCAGCTCAGGGCTGGCAAAGACGTGTGCCCTGAATGAGCCTCCTGCCCAACCATCCTCTGAAGCTGAACTACAAGTGTTTTGTACAACCCACCTACTAATGACCTTCTTGTAATAATGGTGATCCTTGCCAGATTTATTTCTACACTGTTGGCTGTGAGATTTTCTGCTTCCCTTGAAATCTTCCCTGTCTGCTTTCCTTGAACTCAATTGTGACTTTTGCCCAAATACAAAAATTTACATCAATTGTGGTTGCGGAAGCAATCAACGAAGAGCTTATTAGACATGTCTGGTTTTACATGTCGGGTTGTATCAAAAAATGAACGAGAGCTTTACATAAGGTTTTAATTCATTATCTTGTTATTTCTCTAGATTACTAGATAACTTGCATGAATAAACATTTACCGAGCGAACAAGGTTAACCGTGAGTTTAGTCAAGTTTGCAAGCTGTTGATGGTGGGTAGCTTGAACGGACGCTTGACGGCTCACCTCATTGATGACTTGAACCAAAGCCGCTGGATCCTGTTGCGGTGAAGTCTTTTGTGATGAAGCACTAGAGTCGTCGGAATCCATTTACAGGCTTTTATTCAGAGAGTAGTCAAACAGGCATAGGTCAGTAAACAGGCAGACAGATATAGCAGAGACAAGGCAGTAAATCACAGTAGTAATTAATCATTAACTTAACAATTTAATTATTAATTAGTAGGGTGTTTTTGCTCAACTAATGCTTAATTGTGAACAAATTAACCATTAATTAATGCTTATTTTGGACCCCTATTCTAAAGTGTTACCGAATTATCAAAGATGTAAATAAGACTTTGCGTTGAACAAGCGTCTGCACGCAGTAAATGCCGAACACCTGGTGGTGCAATCGGCCCAGGTGCATGGGGGAAAAGGTCCGGGGGGAAACACTAGTAAGCGCCACAGAGGCGTGACTGATGACACGATTTGTATTTACTTCGGGTGTGACTTTAACTGGATAAAGGTCATCAAAAATCTCTGTCTACATGGTAGATTATCAATCAGAATATTTTCTTTATCCTATTAAAAATTGATTACTGTTGTCCATTTAAACATATTAACTGGCTCAACTAACCTCTTCAGTTTATTGCAAAAATGTGGTAAATAATTCACAAAATTATATATTTTTTATTAAAACCCATGTCATGTGGGGTTTTTGTTTTGTGGAATATGTGTGTTTTTCCTGTATATCCTGACACTTTTTAGGTAGGTATGTAATAAAATTTAAATTAGGTCTTTAGTCAGCACTTGTGCATTCATATTAATGGTAAAAAAAAAAATACTATTAAAGTTAAAAAAATATATTAAAAACTAAAGCTAAAACCTGAATACCCTGTACTATTAAAATCTGAAAAGATTTTTAAATACTGGGCATCGTACACTTGCTATGTAAACTGTTATAAAGAGGAAACCTGGGCATTGTACAATAAATGACTAAATATCACACACTTTCATAATTTAAAGTCGTTCTGAAAACAACAAACTCACACAGAAACATGCGCCTTGTTGCTAGGAGACACATGACAAATAAAAACAACAAATCAGCTCTAAATATCAAACATGTTTGATCTCCCGAACTGGATGAAATCACAGTATGAATCTTGAAAAGGGCCATTATATACGACACGATTTTCTGTGAAGTGTGTCAACCCAAAATGTGCAGTGGTGACTATTACAGACTATAAATCGTTGCAAAAATCTGGTCAGAATTATGCAGTGTATAATAAAGTAAACTTTATTAACAAAGATTCCCGCTTGTAGATTTGCCACCCTGCCTGTGTGTGTACTACAAACAATACAGCCAAGACTTATTAGCAATGCCTGGAAAGATTTGTAGCTGGCTTTCCATAGATAACTATTAGATGAGATATGCTGTACGCTCTGTGCACAGTCAAATTATTTTCTGAAGTCTAATAAGGTGCCTCCAACTCTTCTCGCTGTTCTGTCGTCTGTTGTTCTAGTCTGTTAGCCTGATGCATCCATCCATTTCCCCAGGGTACTGAGCTCATTTGGAAGGTTCCCTCTGCCCACAGCTCACACGTCTGTCTCTCCAATTAGTTGTTCCTTTCACTGCCGTCATATTATTATGGCCAAACACATTCACTATCACTCTTTTGCTCTCTCTTTCTCTGTCCTTGTACTTACTTCAGTGAACTATGCACTTCTTTAGAGTGTCTCAAGTTTCCCCTCCCATTTCACCATGGGAAGCCTAATTTCTCCATAAATACACTCTTTAATCCAAAGCTTTGTCAGGCACTTCTCTCGGATTGGACAACCCATGTCACAGTGATGTACATGACACATGTGCACGGAAGAAATAAGACCAATGGAGAAAGGTGTGGCAAAAGCTGCTTTCTTTTTTTTTAGGAGATTCAATCTACAACAAACTTTCCCATGTAGAAACATCTAATGGTGGGAACAACAAGTGCAGATATTCATCAGAAGTTACAGCAGCTGTTGAAATGGGAATTAAGGATAATGAGTGACAAAGGACATATCCTGCTGTTTGTGATAAATTGTGTCATTAGTAGTGCTTGTTAAGGCTACTATTACTTATAACCTCAAGTATGCAGTGGTAATAAACATTCAAAACATTCCGTAGTCACATGAAAGGAAGGACTTGAGGCATTTAGAGAGCAGAAGAGCAAAAAAGGGAAGTTTAAGCCAGTAAATACCCACATAGAAAACCTACTGCAAATCCAAAGCAGTACTTAGGTGACCACTCAGAACACCCTAGCAACTGTACAACAACACTCTGGTGTAATACCCTTTTAATCACCCAGTACACAATGACAATCACTCTTGTCTCATACCCTGGTAACTGCAATACAGCAATGGCAAGACAAGTGGATTGGAACACCCCAACAACTCTTGTTGCTCTTTCTCTATTTTTGTATCTCTTATTCTGAATCTGTAATTACTTTCAATCCTTTATGTTGCGTCTTTCAACCTGTTTTTTTTTTTTGTTGTTGTTGTTTTTGGTCTGGGTGACATATTTTCATCTAGTCCTCCCCACCTCCCACTCTCTCGGTCCATTCAACCTTTTACCTAGAATTTGCATTTCATTACACCATTCTCCTTCTCTCAGGACAGCAGCAATCAGTAATCTCCCAATCCACTGTCACTCGCAGATGCTCCATATCGACAAATGCACGCTCTGTCTATAGTTGCTATGACGACCACACTTTTGTACATCGTCTTCTTTTTTTGCTTTTTGGAGCATTTTTTTCCTCCATTTCATTACGCTACAGCGGAGCTCAATGTTTGCCAGCAACTATCTGGCTCTGCGCCACTGACTAGCTCAGGGTAACAGACATTTCAAAAACTTGACTAGATTTTAGAAGTAAAAAACTAGATTAATCAGGTCAGCTGGGATCCTGTCCAGTTTGCCTTTAGATTACACACACTGTTCAAAGGTAATGGCATTGCATGGATGAATGGATGATTTGTAAAGTGGACAGATGGCTGTTTTTTGGATGGAAATGTATCTTTCCCATGCCTAAATTTAGCCAGATTAGTTATTCATGATCAGTTTTTAGGATGCACTGCATATTTCAATCATGATAGAGGAAAATATTTTGCCCAGTGGTGTGCTTTAAAAGTTCAGGTTACTTAATAGAATTCACTCTGGTGCTTAAAATATAAACCTTCTCGGTAACACTTTATTTTAAGGGTCCAGAATAATGCATTAGTTAAGCATTAATTAATAGTTAATTTGTTCACAATTAATCATTAGTTGAGCAAAAACACACTAGTAAGTAATGATTAACCTAACATTTTAAGGTCCCGAATTATGCATTAGTTAGTACTAGTAATTTCTGAAAAACTTGTTCACAATTTTGCATTTGTCACGGTCATACTCCCACATATCAGTCCTGGCAAAGGGGCGGACCTGAAGGAGATGGTAGGATGCTGAAGAGCCAGTCCAACGGCGAGGATCCAAAGGGCCAAGGCGGAAAATTTGGTGGCAGAGCCGAAGCAAGAGAGGACCAAGGCGAAGTCGGAGGGAGGGAGTAGCCTGACCGAGCCGCAGGGACGGAGAGACAAGAAGCAGCTGGAGGAGTGCGGTGAATGAGTGAGTTGTGCTGTGCGAGTGCTCTTTCGACGTGACAAGGCTGGGATCCTACTCCAGACTGGACCGTCATGAGCGTGATGAACAAAGCCTGTCGCCAGGGAAGACCCGTGATGTCCAGAACAAAAGAGTCCTGAAGAAAAGCAGCACCATATTAATATTAGTTTAGCCTTAATTATTAGCTTATCTTAATCAATAAACTTAAATATCACTAAATAAGTGTCATAATGTAGATTTAGCACAGGGGGTCAAATAGTCTTTATTACAATAGTTTTGCTATAAATATGCAAACGAGCAGTAAATAAACATCATAACAATAACAACAACAAAAAAATTATATATATATATAGACAAAGCCTTTAATGGATAATATGCCCTTACTATATGTACAGATAATCATTAGTTATACATGTGTTCATGCTTAACTGATGCATAATTGTTAATTATAAATTACTAGTTTATTTGTGCTTAACTAATGCATAATTCGGGCCCTTAAAATGTTAAGTTAGTCATTGATTACTAGTGTGTTTTTGCTCAACTAATGCTTAATTGTGAACAAATTAACCATTATTAATGCTTAACTAATGCATTATTCTGACCCCCTATTCAAAAGTGTTACCTATTTTCTTATATTAAGTTAAGTAATAACTGAGTTTAATTTGATATTCTACATAAAAAAGATGTACATTTACTGAATTCATTATTTTGGCACACCTGCGTCATGACGTCATTGCATGCTTAGTAGGTGGTGCAGCCGTGATGTGCTTCATTCAGAGTAAATACGCCATTGAAGAAGCCATCTCTGCATCGCTCTGTTATTCATTTTTCTTTATTCATCTTTATAAACTTCTTTTCAGGTAAATGTACAGCAAGATGCACAAAAAACTCTTCTGTTACATTATGAATAAACACCGTGCAATACAATATTAATGAGTTATGTGTGTTGAAAGCAGTTTGTTAACTATACTTATAGAATACCACGAGTTAAAATAGGCTTGAGCACATGGTTGGCATGAGTGCCTCAACATCAGTGTGATAGCACTATATGTGATAAATGGTCAATATATTGATGCTATCTGTGTCTATAAAAGTTCATGATGTTGTTGAAAACTTGAGTTATCTTAAACTAACTAAAACAAAACAAAATTAATCTTGTATATGTCTTTAGTGAATTAATTACATCAGATACTAGAAATCAAACAGTGTGTAAAAATTAACATATGGGTAATAACCTAGCAGTATTTTTTGTATCATCAAATCATTTCATCTCATTGGTAAAGGTAAACATGCATAATGTTAGATATTATTTTAAGTTCAGGTGTACATTTAGAAAATCTATTGAATGTTTTTGAGAAAAATGTGTTTTGAATGTCACTTTGTCAGTTAAATTCACAGTATATTAACCGTATACGGAAAGTTTGTTAAAGAGCCTGTTGATTGTATTTTCTTATTTCCACTATACTGATGAATAGTGTTTGAAGTCACTCATCTTTTTCAGGACCTGTCTTTATCTTTTGTTACACTTTAGACAACTACATGTCAACAAATTCTTGTGAATATGCAGCTACATGTCAACTCTCAGAGTAAACTGTTAGGGTAGGTTTAGGGTTAATAGAATAAGTTGACACATACTTGCAAATTTTCTGATACTCAGTAAGTTGTGGACCCATCAAAATAAAGTGTTATTAAAGTTATTAAGCCAAACATCTACTACTAATAATAATTATACATTTTATTTATAAACTCCTTTCAAGCACACTGTACAAAAGACAATCAACAATAAAAATGTGACACAAGAAACCAAACAACACAAAGCATGTACAAAAGAAAACAGTGTATTAAAGAGTGTAAAGGAGACTAGGCTTTAGTAAACAGATTTTGAAAACAGGTTTTGAGTCTGGTTTTAAAGAAGGGGAGGGTTAATACTCTAGTGACTGCTAGTTGACATGTAGTTGCAAAATTACTTACTGTTAGTAGAATGTCTGAAGTGGACTATTGAAATAAAGTGTTACCTTATCTTTTTGATCCAATAGGGTCAGCCCCACTTTCTTTTAGACCTACCACATTAGTGTAGCAACTGACATTCAGTCTGGTCAGGTTGGCCAAAAATCGTTTGTTTCATAATCTGGACACAGATTCAATTCAATTCAATTGTGCAATTCAGGAAAGTATTTTTGAGCGCAGAAAGAGTTTGTCTAACTTGCTTTTAGGATGCTCTACCTGCTACTCCGTTGACCAGTCAAGATTCAACTTAGCTGCCTCCTACCTCCAAAAGCTCCTCAGACTGGACGGACTGTGGTGGCAATCTCATCATCATCAGACTACACAGCATCTTCCTCATTCTCCTCCTCAGAGGAGGAGAGGCAGAGTGCACAGCCGTCTCCCGGGGGGAGTGAAACAGTTTCAGAAACATCTTTCCATTCCCTGAGAGAAAGCACAGGACTGGACTTCATTTCCTCTGCCAAACCTCATGATCGGAACCTCATCACTCTGCCTTGGCAGAAGTGGAACCTGTACTCCTCAAAGTCCACTCTCCGGAAGTAGAGGATGTCATACAAAAAAAAAAAGTCATACCAAGAGAAATGTCATTTCCGACATCATTTACTCACCATTATCACCCTGCATAGTATGAAAAAGAATGGTGTTTTGTTTGTTTGTTTGTATATTTTTCTCCAAACAATGGCAGTCAATGACAATCACCAGTCATGCAAATATTTGGGAAGAAAACAGTAAAGAACTTGCTTGTTTAATATTGCTAAATATATTACATGAAACAGGAATAAAACAAAGAACTACAGTACTCCACAAAACACCACTACAAAAACGTTTTTGCCCCTCTTATCTTAAAATTTATTCTCATAAGCTAAAAAACAAATAATAATTTATAATTTTAACATCCAAGTTCAATCTTTTTTTCATGATTGATAGTACAGCCTAATCTCATGTTTAAACATAGGTATTAATGCATAACATTTACAAGCATAAAACATACATTTTTGTACGATGATTTTGCTGATGCTAAAACATACAATTTAGGTGTATTTTAACGTTTAAAATGGCTATGTTTTTTTGTTAAAATATATTAAATAGTTGTGAAATACACTATATTACCAAAAGTATTCGCTCACCTGCCTTTACTCATTCTATGAACTGAAGTGCCATCCCATT
>JAUCNO010000353.1:10040886-10055118 GCA_032353835.1 Enteromius viviparus
GGACTCGAAGGCGATAGGTCTCTCATGCGAGATCCCATATGTAACGTCGAAGTGATTCGACTGAAAGGGTAACCCAACTTTTACAGACAATACGTTGTCTGTACAATTTGTACAATTTGTTGTGCTCTGTATTATTTCTTTAAATATATCTGCATTCGTTATTATTTGATAATATTATGCAAATGCTAATATTAAACTTATTTTTAGTTCTTTTCCTCCGAAGGACATTTTATCTGTACATGTGCCACTCAAAAGCTGTTTTACCGATTATTGAGCATCTTACTGTAACCTGACTTCAATACACTGTGTCCCGGTGCTGACAGTGCACATATTGATTTGTATTATTTAGCATTTATGCTAAATCAATGTTGTTCTCCTTTTCATAAATTACTCCATTTTCATCTGATGTTTTTCCCAGTTGCGGCCCACCTCTCATTGTCCCTCTCCTCTGCTTATTTTTACTCTTCTTTCCTTCTCTCCCTGTCATTTTCTCTGTTCGTCACTCGGCGACGTCAGGAAGCTGAAGCTGGAGAACGAGTTGACCGCTCAGCTGTGGCGTGTGCATTGGGAAGACATTCAGATGAGTAACATGGAGAAGGTGCTCCGCAGAGCCTGCAGCAAACTCACAATCTCATTGGTGAGAAGAAACACATGCACACACACTTGCACACCCTGTCATTTCCAATAGTTTCCTATAGTTGCTAAAGCTGCTTATGTCTTATTCATCTTTCCACACACAGAGAGGCTCTAACTACGGCTCACTGCTGACTATGGATGGAAACTTCCAGATCTATGCCAAAACTGGCTATTACAAGGTATTAGGTTTGGTGACGAGGGGCGGATGGGTGGCTTACAAATTTTGTTGGATAATAACTGTTTTTATTTGCTTCCTTAAAGGAGTAGTACACCCAAAAATGAAAAAATGCCCCATATTTTACTTACTTGCTAGCCATTCTAGTAGTCGACAAGTGAGGAGCCTTATTTTAGCCTTAAGATATTCTGTGAATACGGGCCCTGGTCTGCTAAACCCCGCTCACTTCCAGTTCTGTTTTACATTTTTATTCGATTGCTGTGGTTTGTATTATTCTGTGGCAGGCTGTGTGTCGTTTTGAACATAAATAAATAACAAATCCTGCCTAGCAACAGACGGGTCAAATAATGGAAGGGTTCATCTTTGGATCTCCTAAAATGCCATCAGCATGCTCTGGCTAATGGGCTTGTTCTTCAACGGATGAGCTTCAGTTCCTCCCCAATTAAGCAGAACCCCTGAGGACGAGAACTATTCATGTCCACATGTCATCATTTCCCCCATTAATTAGGATGGTGCTTAATTAACGTATTATGTTGCTCTTTTTCTTTTCTTAAATAATGGGGCATTTTTTTTACCCGTCCCCAAAGCCCTCTAGCTCTTTGCCAAGTTCACGATAGCAATCAGGGTGAAACTAATGTGCGTTGATGCCTCTTTTCCAGGGAAACATAACAGCCATTAAGTATGTCAACAAGAAACGCATTGAGCTCACGAGGAAAGTGCTGTTTGAACTCAAACATGTAAGTGTGCTTCCATGCCGTTTTGTGCTTTTTGCCAGGTGCCTTAATTAAGTTTATATGATGTCCTGGGAGATATTAATAGCCAAGGACTGATGGAAAAGAGGGACTAAACAGCTCTCTCTCTCTTTGTCCTCTCCTCATCATCCTGTTCTCCCTTCTATTTTTCCTTCTGTTCTTTTTTCTAAAATAGATGCGTGATGTACAGAATGAACACTTGACACGCTTTATCGGTGCTTGTATCGACCCACCCAACATCTGCATCCTTACTGAGTACTGCCCTCGAGGAAGCTTACAGGTGAGAACACACCTCAGCTGATGTATTCATAGTGTTTATGCAACACTTTTTGTTTCACCAAGCAGGTATCAGTAATAAGGATTCCAATTTTGAGTTCTCTTGCCAAACTTTTTACTGCCTGATTAAATAAACAAACAAATACATTAATAAAAATAAATACATGTAAGCATTACAGGGGTCATACAAAGCCAGTTTTCCGCAAGCTAATATGATTCTTTAGGGTCTTAATGGAAAGTTTGTAATATAGTTTGTTTTAGGATTTCTTAAAGATAGTGTAAGATCATTTTCCCCTGACAAAAACAGCTCTTTAGAAATCACTGTGTTCTGTGTACTTTTCCGAGGCACTCTTAGAGGATCTTTTTTTAGCCGTATTCATAGTGAAACTTGATAGTTAGCACATTATTAGGAAGGGCGATTTGCAAAGATTCATTAAAAAACTGCTTCTGTAGGTGAGCCTGGATCATGAATGATTCACGCGAACATAAACGCATTTCGGTTGATTAATAAACTTTTTTAGATAATATTTGTCTGTGCTATGTATTTTGTGCTTTATTAGAAAATATTTTGCCCTTTACCAACGCACTAATGTCAAACTATACTGGAATCAGCTGTGAATTGAACTAAAAGTAATATTTTAGAAAAGTTTTACAACGCCTATTTGCGTATTTGCAACGCCCCCGGGCAGCTATTTCGGCATTCAAGACCAAGTCCTATCTAAATGAAAGGGGAATCTTGAAATCAAGATTTTGAGATTACACATTTCAAACCAGCAACAAAATATAAAATTAACTGACTCTAAATTGTTGTTTTTATTGTTAAAATAAAATTAAAAAACATTTTCATTATAGACAAGCCAATGCACAGTATAGTACAGTCATTAGGCAAAGCTGCAATTACTTTACCAATAAGTGATTGGCTCTTTCATTCAGGAGGCACGACTATGTTAATACTACCAATAAAGATCATTGTTATGGCTAATGTTTATACATCATTTTGTAAAAAAGAAGTCTTGAAGTTTTGAAAAGGAACCATCTCCTTGCTCCAATATAGTGATTTGAACACATCTGATGTCATAATTTTGACTTTCCAACTCATAAATACAAACTTCGCAGGAGGAATTTAATGTGCCACTAGAAGATTTTGCACCAAAAACGGATAGCCCCGCCCCCAAAGCAGTGTGATTGGTTGAGCCAGTGTTGCTATGTCAGATTTCTCCAACAAATGTTTTGAAAGCGTTTACACTCTTTAAAGTCATTCTACAGATTGCTTACTTAGAGTTGTCTCTGGGATAAGAAGTATGTTAGCAAGAAAATTACACCCTTTAGCTATAAAATGTGAAAATATAATAACACATAACTGACAGGAGGATGTGAGGGGATATAATTAATATCCATCAAGTCTGTTCTCCATTTGAACTCATGAAGCGCATGATGTGTGTGTTTGACCTGTAGGACCTCATGGAGAGTGAAGGAATCACACTGGACTGGATGTTTCGCTATTCTCTGATCAATGACATTGTTAAGGTGAGCGTTTCACTTCAGAGACTCTTCTGCTCTTAATCTCAGGAGAAAAAAGGAAAGAGAAAGACGTCTTGCTGTTTTAATGATGCTTGCAAAAGCATTAAAACAAAAAATCTTTCACATCAAACTGGTTTGCATTTTTTATATATAGTTCTTGGTTAAAATGAGGCTCACTCCTGTAAGACATTTTATACGGGGTGTTTTTGATGTATAATTTGAAACAGTTCATGAGGATGTCAGTTCCCAGATGAACAAATTATGATGCCAGGAAGCAGTTGAAAAAGAGTCTGTTATTAATATTTTTGGTGGTGAGGTGTTGGTAAATACTGTATGATGGATCCTCTCAGAACTCCTTTTTCTACCACTCAGGGAATGGCGTTCATTCACAACAGCGTCATTGGCTCCCACGGCAACCTGAAGTCTTCCAACTGTGTGGTGGACAGCCGCTTCGTGCTGAAGATCACTGATTACGGCCTGGAAAGTTTCCACAAGGAGAACAACCTGGATGATGTGCACGCTTTATATGCACGTGAGTACCGTGGCAACACGTAGATACTGATTGCATGCATGTGAAGACGTAACATCAATGTTTGTGTTCGCAGGCAAGCTGTGGACGGCCCCCGAGCTTCTTCGTGCCGACAACCCACCTGCATGTGGGACACAGAAGGGTGATGTCTACAGCTTTGGCATCATCCTGCAGGAGCTTGCTCTGCTGAAGGGCGTCTTCTACCTGGAAGGCCCTTGTATCAGCCCTAAAGGTCAGAGGTCATGCACAAAGCTCTAAAGGAGTAATCAAAGTTATTTTTTTACTTGACCTATTAATTTATGAAACAAATTAATAGTAAATGAGGGTTAACTAAGTAACCTAGACGTTCCCCTTCAGTCGAGTTCCCATATGTAAGATCTCCGTTCCCTCCTTAATGGAACGAGGGTCACCTACGTAACCTAGACGTTCTTTCAGCACAAAACAACAGGTACACAACCACTACAAATGTGTACCTTTAATTCATTAATAGGTTTTGGCTTTTGTGGGTTTTTTGTCAGAAGCACACAAAAGAAATTTGTGTGAACATTACCTTTTAGTAACAGTCTCTGAAAAGTATCGCTTACTGATTGATCCCTAGAGGTTCAAAAAAAAGACGAGAAGTTTTTTTGGTGAATATGAATATTTCAGCATAACACAAACAAGAAAATGGTTAACACATTATGCAGGTACAAGGGCTTTCTTGTTTAGCTCTTTGATGTAAATCAAAACAACATTAAATAAACGTGTTAATAAGATACAGATTATGCAGTGATGCAATTAGCCTGATAGCATGGGTTGCTTTCCATGTAATTTTTCCTTTCTGTGTCACCTGATTACATTCACCTCACCTCTCTCTTGCTTACTCACTTTATGAGCACAATTAAAACGGTTTTATTTGTCAAAGCATTAACAACAGTGGCCTAAATAATCTTTGCACACTTAAAATGTCTTAACGTTAGATAGCAAAATATTAAAAGATGTGGCATTTATTTCACATACTGTATAGGTTTCACATTAAAAAACACGATAGTTGACCCAAAGCTAAAATAGTACTTACCCTTACGCCATCCAAGATGTAGATGAGTATTTTTTTCCATCAGAAAAGATTTGGAGAAACTTAACATTTCACATTCTTGCATTTGTACAAATGACCTTCAGTCATTTTGAAGTGGTCAAATACTTTTTAATACATATAATGAATTATAAATACATGAAATGAATATACGGCTTATAAGATAAGCTGCATATAAACCTTTAGAAATATTTTTTGTTTGTGTCCTGTTCACTTTCAGCTGTGACAGAGTAACTGTCTGTTATTTTCTTTATTTTGGGTGAGAAATTCTTTGTTTAGCTCTGTAGTATATTCTGAGTCTTATTTACATTCTGTCGGTGTCAGTATTGCTTATATCCGAGTCGTGGATTCAAACACACACTCAGTGAATATTACCTGTCCTCGTAAATGGATCACCACACACATACCAGAGGCTGCATTAAAGAGAGACAACAAAACATGAGTGACGTGTCTGGAGCAGAGCCAGCTCACCACCGGAACAAAGGGAGTCAAAGACAGCAATGAGAGAATGCCATTAAGTGTCAGAGCAACAGACGTATACTTAAAGGGATACGCCACTCAAAAATTAAAATTGTGACTAATCTGATTAATCACTTACCCCCATGTTGTTCCAAACCCATAAAAGCTTTGTTTGTCTTCAAAACACAGTTTATGAAATTTTAGAGGAAAACTGGGAGGCTTGTTACTGTCCTATTGACTGCCACGTAAAATTCTGAGTTCCAGAGAAATGTAACGACTTTATTCAACAATTTCTTCCCTCTATACAGTATGTCTCTCCGCAATCACCGTAGTGCAATTTTAAAGAACATCCACAGGACACAAACTTATGTAAGCTGTGATATGCTTCTTGCGCATATTTATGCTTTGATTTGAAAAGAAAAGACACCCTTATGGCCTGGCTGAAACAGAACAACATAAGTAGTGCGTTCAGCTGATATTTTTCAAAACGCAATACAAAGAGAGAGACATAACGTTTAGATTGAACCACAGCTGGCAGATGGATTATTCTGACAATGTGTTTTATACTTTTCTGTACCTTGTAAGTGTTCATTACTTGGCAGTCAATGGGACAGTAACAATCTTCTGCTTTTGATCTAAAATATCTTAAATTGTGTTCATAAGACAAAAAAAACTTTTAGGGTTTTGGAACAACATGGGGGTAAATTTTATTAAAAAAAATTATTTTGTGGTGAAGTATCCCCATTAAATAAAACAAGAGTACACTTATGCATATCTTTAAAAAGTAGTGCAAAATACAAAATACTTAAGAATAAGAATATATTTAAAGGTAGGGTAGGAAAAATTAGATCTCACCCTACCTGCAAATCACTCTACAAAGCCACGCCTCCTCCAAAACACATGACCATGCTTCGGCAGGCTTACCAGAGACGGTTAGGAAACGTTTAAGTGTTAACTTAATAAAAAGGTTTTAAAACATTAAACATTAAACATTAAATTGACAACTGTAATGTTATAAAGAAAACTCTTTGTTTATCAAAAATATCTTAATTTGTGTTGTAAAGATGAGCGAAGGTCATTTTTTGTTGAAGGACAATATGAGGGGGGGAAATTAATGACAAAATTTTTATTTTTGGATGAACTAACCATTTACATGTAGGATCAAAAAAACACAATATACAGTTACAATTACAATCGAGTACTTTACTGTATGTACTTTAGTATGCTGTTAGTCAACACATTAAAATATGTGTCCTTCTTTAAAGTCTATATATCAGCTACTTTAAAATAACTTTATATGTAGCTCATCCAATCGTGTTTTAGAGCCAGACTGAGGGATGGAGATATATGGAAAGTATATTTTATTTTCCCAAGTGCAGCGAGGTGTGGAGTGGGACAGAAAGATCATTAAAAAGTAGGCTTTGTTTCATCATCACTCCTGTTGATTGCTGTGAAGATGAAGTCCGAGGTGTTCCCAAAACCTGTGAATGGCACTTATATCTCTTCTTTTTTTTTCCCTCACACATTTGCTCTCTTTCTATTTCTCACACCAGCGGGGAGTCCGATCGCAATCACTGTTTTTCTGTCAAATTTGCTATGCTAATTCCATGTGCTAATTTGTGTATGTTATTTCCCGTGTGATAGAGAGTTGTGTAACTCGCTGTCTGGAGAATGTTTAATGCATGTTTGTTTATTTTTCTTATCATTGCGGTCTCTTTTTTCGTGGTGCAGAGATCATAGAGCGTGTGGTGGAGGGCCGCTGGCCGTACCTGCGTCCACTGCTGTGTCCTCAGAGCCACAGTGATGAGTTGGGACAGCTGATGCAGCGCTGCTGGTCAGAAGACGTCAACGAGAGGCCCGACTTCAACCAGATTAAAGTACTGCTTCGCAAGAATAACCGGTACCTGACACACAAACATACACAAGAGCTCAAATGTCAAAAGAAAAATAACTTTTTAACCACAGTGATCAGACACATATTCACAACTCCTGTCCCTGCCTCATCTTCTCTGTTTTGTCCTCAGGGGATATGGTTCCAACATCCTGGATAACCTTCTGTCCCGTATGGAGCAGTATGCCAATAACCTGGAGGAGCTGGTGGAGGAGAGGACACAGGCGTATCACGAGGAGAAGCGTAAAGCTGAAGCTCTGCTCTATCAGATCCTACCACAGTGAGCCACAATTTTTCAAGTTTATATATCGCAAATCTGAATTTTGATAACTGGATTGCATGATATAAAATCAGAATTATGACTTTTTTTTTCTTGCAATTTCGGACTACTTCCCACTATTCTTGTTTTGTCTCAAAATCTGTACTTTTTTCATGCAGTTCCCAGAATTTCATGATACAAACTATAACTTGCAAAGAAAAAAATCAGAACTGTGAGAGATGTCAGTGCTATCTTACGACATATTCATACGTATTTTACGAGGTGGCTAATTCGTATGAATTTGTACGACCTCACACATGATTTATGTAGACCCCAATGATGGGGAGGATTAGGGGCGGGCTTAGGTGTAGGTGATTGGTACAAATTCATACAAATTAGCCAACTCGTAAAAAACGAATGATTTATCTAAAACAAGGTTGTACGAATTAGTACAAATTAGCCTCCGTGTAAAATATGGTTAAACAAATATAAAATGTCTATATTCTCAGAATATAGGGGTTGCTTGTTTATTTTATTTTTTTATTTTTGTATAAATGGCAGATACTTATTTGAAAAGGGAGGATGTTTATAATGTTACACAGCATTTCTAATAAACACTTTCAAATTTTCTTTTCATATAAGAATCGAACCCCCAGTTTCACAGACAAGTCTTAAGTTAGTCCCAGACTAAATTGCATGTTTGAGCTGTCTCAGATGAAAATATCTTGCTCTGACAAATCTTAAAACATGTCAGTGCCATTGTTCTGTGTCAAGATGCACGCCTGTATTTTTTTCTTATAAGGCATTTTTGTAAAAGTTGCTTAAATATCTCATTTAACTTGTCAACCCGGGCCGTGGTGTTCTAAGTCAAGCCATGTTTTAGTAGCCTAAATTACGGTTATGGCAACTTAATTAACCAGACCTGAATGTTATGAATTAGGTGTATAGCCTTTTTTTCACGTTTTGTGTTTACAAATTCCAGAAACCCTTCACAGTTTTGTTTTTGCATTTGCCTTAATTGCGTTTTCATAGTGTAATAGGTCAAGTTCCATATAATTTTTCAGTGATTAGTAAATAACCAGCGTGAGCGCGCGGTTGGTGTGTTTCTCTGTAGCGCTGGACGCTGTAGTCTCCCCCGTTTAGGGCGCTGCGTTCAGCTGCAAACCACACGCGCAGGCTGCTTGCCATGACGTCAGCTGCTCTAATACAGGCACTTCGGCGAAAACAAAGAAGCTCGGCATGCTGGCGGAAACCGGAGGCACTTTAGCGTTAACAGTACCGGGTTCTGCGAAACCCTAAAGCTTCTTCGGTTACCATCTACCGTACCAACTTCACTCGCAATCTATCGCTACAATAAAAACATGCCATTAAATCTGCGCATGAATCGAATCGTATACACCAGCCGTATAGGCTAATTTAAGAGACCATTGTTCTTTTCTGACAAATTTACCGATTATATCTTTCTATACCTATTTCTTTATTCCGACTACAGATGTGACTCATCAAAATGGCCGTATCTCAGTCTCCTGGCGGGTGTTAATGCAGCACGGAATCTAGAGAAAGCCTGCCTTCCTCTCCCAAAAAATGTAAAGTTATTGACAACACCATAGCGTCTATGCATTATGGAAACTACTCCAGTATGAAATAAATTTGTAAAGAATAAATGCTATCCACGGTTTCGTTTTATTCCATTCTTTGCGTGATTAAATGTTGACCCGAATCTTATCGATACATAAGCATTTAAAAGCACGCGGGCTGATCTAGACTTGTCTTTTTTCGATCATTCTTAAGTCCTTATGAAGACGATTTATTATAGCATATATCATTGGCAAATAAAACGAGAAGATCTCTCAAAAATGATCATGCTCAGTGACTGCGTTTCCTCTTTTATCTTACCTAATGGGTTAAACTTTAATGACACTATTGATTATTGATTGTTTACTGATTCCACATAATTGATTTGTTGACTGAAAGGGAGCTGGAGGTCAGGACTTACAGATACAGCCGCTTTAAGTTTGTGTTTAGTTATGTATTTGATTGTCTAAATCGAATGATGACGATTTCATGAATAAACATGAATATTGTTCCATTATGATATTAAGCTATAAGCACAGATATGAAACAACGTGTGCAGAAAAAATATCAGATTAGCCTATGTTAATATAGCCTACTGGTTTAATCGTTCATAGTAAATTAACTTTACATTCATTGTCGGGAAGTCAGTGAGCTTGTTTGCATTTTTTACTTAAACACACCACCTCTCTGCGTATCTTTTTTTCACTGTTAAAAATAAATTGTTTTTTATTTTGCTTTATTTGACGTGTGCCTTATCTTATCAGCTCAACATGTTTTAATAACTTGCTGCTCCGCTCATGTATAACATATTTTTTTTCACTGACACTGTTTAGAAAGAAAAGGCTATAGCCTAATTGATTAGATTTGTTTAATGGGGGGGAAATGGAAGGGGAACCTTCCGAGTGTAAATATTAGAAAGTGTAAAAACAAATTATTATATATTTATATATATATTAAAATATATAACTCAAACAAACGCATAAGTAAAATATATATATATAGACCTATATTCACAAAAAGACTTGTACCTATAAAAAAATAAAATAAAAATTGTAGGCTGTTAACAGATCGCCATAATTAGCCACAACGGACGTAGGACTGCAATCTTGTAAAAAAAAAAAAAAAACATTTTTAATTTCATATTTATTTAGAGTCGGTAAACTTGGCTTTTGCGCTTTATTGATGTAGGCTACTTAACATTTTAGGCGGTGGCAAATGTTTTCTGTAGTATTTACATTATTATAGACTATTTTGTATGTATGACTACATTGCAGCAATATTCCAAGACCTAATTAACTGTATTAAGCGGTTAAACCTGAAGCTGTGCTCACAATTAAAAAAAATATAATGAAGACCAGCACTTTCCCGTCATAGTCCCAAAGTTGGTCTGTGCCGACGGGACAAGTGTTTAACTAACAAAGATATTTTGTTTCATAATTCTGTTAGTTAAATAAGACCAACTCGTAAAGACTATATTTCCGTAACCAAGCCCAACGACGCCCTCATGAGTTTCTCAGTTACATAAGTGCAAATCTGATTCTTCATTTTTTCCCCAAGTTTTCTCAAAATAATGTCACAGAATTAAACATGTTTGCATAATTGTTTGCATAGGCCTTATAACGACTAAATCAAAGCTAGAAAATAATTAATAATATAAAAATTATAATATAACCATCACACATAAATCATAGAAAAATACCTGTATTTATGCACTATATACTATGTAGGCTATCAACGTCTGCAAATAGGTGATATAATTAAATTTGCTTAGATATTAAATTAATTATTTTGTAGGCCTGCATTTTAACAGTTTAGTTCTCCCTACGTTTACAGATTTGAAGTTAAGGGTAACTGTGAGCTTTCTCGGTCTTGCTATGGCTTAACTAAAATCTCAAAGTTTTGACAGTCTAATCTTTCAATATGTAGCTTTCACTCAAATATTTTCACGAATCAAACTTGGTGGAGAAAATCATGTATCGTGTAAAACCACAGTCGTGCTTAATATTAAGCCATCAGTGGATTGCTCACTCGAACATAGGCCTACGAGAGGTTTAATCAGACGTTTATCTGTATCATGCTTGCTGTCAAAAAGAAACGGGACTAGCCCTGGCTTTTTAGCCTGAGAACAGACACGGTCGATGAATAGTCTAACTGAAACGGTTTATGTCAATGTCTAAAAATTGACCAAGGATGAAAGGAGGTTAGGTTAAGAGAAGCAGGCTACAAACAACGATGTAAGGGAGGAATATATTTTTCTCTCCAGTCAAAAACAAATAAAAAAACAATCTGTTCTAAAAGAATAGTACATTTCTAGTGATTACATTCCTTTATTTCCTCTTATTATTATTCATTTTCACTAGAGATAGGCTAAATAATGTCATTACAAATGTGAAAAAAGGACGTAACGAGGACATATCAGCTTTTTTTATTAAATTATTATTTAAAAAAAAAAGCTACCTATCTATCAGGAGACATGATACACAATTATTGATTTATAGTATTATGAAATATAATCGATACTGCTAAAACGGAGATGCCCAGAGTCCTGAAGGTCCCCTGGGGTGTATATGACGCATCATGTCGCTTTGACGCTCATTGGATCGTTCTGTGGCGGCTGCATGTGAAACGTGTGCACCCTACAGTACGTAGAGCAGGCTAAACTGAGCGATGGGCCCGTTTTGAGCCAAGAACGGGAAGATATGCTAAACTCGCCTGAAATGCAATATTGGCCAAATGGGTAGTAGGTAGTAAACCTTATCAAACATATATATATATATATAAAAAAGTTTCAGCAATGGCTTTGTCCGATATCCTTACGTTAGTGTTGTTGTCCGGGCTGATCGTTTTTCAGCCTTTGCCAACATTAGCATGGGACGCAGACCTGGAGCTTTTCGACCTAGTGGAGGAAATTCCCAAAACCTTTTACGAGTTCCTATCGGTTAATCAGGTAAGAACAATTCGATCTAACGATAATTCGCAAATTTGTCACGCGTGCCTCTGACTCGGTCATTCAAACGCTGGTGTATTAACATATAGCAGCGCGCGCCGATTTAGATTTGTCGCAGGGTCGATACGAGTGCGTTTACAGAGATTGCATTCTTATCAAAGCACCTCGAGCCATTAGCCGAATAGCTTACATTAGCCCCACTACCATGTCTCCCGACTCTGCCTCCTAAACCTAACCCGAACGGCGGTGGACATCGGCAAAGAAACCTCCTGGCTGTAACTTAGGCCTGCACAACAACACATGACGTGTCATAACTTAACTTAGCTCATATATGGATGGTTTACAGGTTTGTTTAAAATTTCGCTTGTCGGTTGCAAAGTCATTTTTGATGCGCCGAAGAGCCCATACTTTTATAATAGTAAAGTTAAAAGCAATTCGTTTAAACTAGCATTAGCATTTTCTTTCTGCAGCGTCAACTGTTATTCAGCCATATAACTAACGTTACTGTGTAGAAATGTGCTATTAATGCATTTAAGAGGAAATGCTAATTCTGTGCGAGGTAGTTTCCATCTAGTCCAAACTGGTAAACCAGCTACTGTGCTCCAGAAGCCATCTTAACCACAATGGTATGATCAGCTGGTCTCTGGTTTGTTACTAGTCAAGAATAGTCCAGTTAGCTGCTAAGTTGCGTATTTCAGTGGGCAACATTGACAGTATTTTTTGTTGTTGTAAGAAACTATAAAGGTGACACTCTGTGGCATTTGTATCAGAATTTTTGTAAGTATTGACAATGTAATGTTTAGGATTTTTAAATTCTTAATTTCTTGTTTTTAAAAGGATGCATCCTCATCCGAGATCAGGAAGGCATATAGAAAGCTCTCTCTTACGTTACATCCCGATAAAAACAAAGATGAAGATGCTGAAAACCAGTTTCGACAGGTAGGTGTGATGTTATATTTGAAAAGTTTGGGTTAATGTAGATTTGTGTTAATTGTTGCTTCTGTTTCTCACCTGTTGGATTTCATTGAGTTATAATCGAAATATCTTCTCTTATTAGTTAGTAGCCATCTACGAAGTCCTCAAGGATGAGGAAAGAAGACAAAGGTATTCCTATGATTTGCTTGTGGATTTGTTTGTTTGTTTGTTTTTAAACCCTAGACCAGCTGTTCTCAAGCTTTTTAACTTTAAGGCCTACACACATTACACACTGCTTGTTGTCCAACACATTAGTTTCTACTGTAATTATGGTATTGAATGTGTTTTCTTTTCTTTTTTTTATAAAAAAATAGTTTTGTTGTATGTTTGTATTTATTATTCTTACAAATAATTTGAAGTCATCTTAAAGTTGTGGAGGCCTCCTGGTTAGGCAGCACTATCCTAGCAGAGCAGGGAAAAGTTCTTAAATAGTGATGAAATGAGCTTTAATAATTTATTAATATTATGCCCTCGAGTAAGTAGCAATGTTTGTTCCAGTGGGACTATGACTGCGATCTTTGAACTGAATTCTACAATTGCTTTTAACAGTAGTTTCTTACTTCACTTACAGATATGATGACATCCTGGTTAATGGGCTGCCGGACTGGAGGCAGCCTGTCTTCTACTATCGACGTGTTAGGAAGATGAGTAATGGGGAGTTGGGCTTCCTCCTCTTTCTCATTCTGACAGTGGGTCACTATGCAGTAATATGGTCCATCTACCTTGAGAAGCAGCTGGTAAGTGCTGAATTGTTGTACAGCACAGTTATTGTCTTGTAATTGTAGCTTCTGTATTTCATCTAGCCAGTTATCAGACAAAAGGCAGAAGGTCTGGACTTCATAGAGGTCTTTGCTGACCAACATGTTGAGCAATCGACCACGATTTTGCTCTGCATCTTGCTTCGTGGCATTAAAAATGTAAAGTCAGTGTCTCTATGATGACAGACTTTGTGCAAGTTCACTGCAACTATGCTGCTGTGAACTTCACATACTTTTTAAAATCCAGCGTTTAATTAATCCTGATGAGATATTTACAACTAATATTTAGAGATGCACCGATTGACCGGCTAGTGATCGGAATCGGCCGATTTTTTTGTATGACCGGCCCAAATCGGTGACCGGCCGGTCAGGCTCACATCTGCACCGATTTTGACTCTCCGACAGGT
>JAUCNO010000353.1:10057193-10067564 GCA_032353835.1 Enteromius viviparus
TTTGTCCTGTATAAAAACCATTACGCCTATGGAGAGTCCTCATAAATCACAAAAACCAACATGTGTGTGTGTGTGTGGTTGGTCGTACAATGTGTCAATATGCTAATAGTTCTAAAGTTAAAACGGTTCCTGTTACTAAATAAATAGTTTGTGCAGCATAATTTACATCAATTAGAATTTATCATAAAAAATTATACATTGTATTTCTTCTTCTAGCCATTGTATGATTGTTGATTGCATGTTAATTTAGTGCAAACTGTGTGATTATTTCATTATGTAATATATTTCTCCCCCATCAGCCCTGAAGATCCATCTTTCAGAGGCCACACAGGCCGTCCTGCAGGAATTCAGCTGTTTTCAGCTGGAGCTCAGAGGAGATGTGGAGATGAAGGGAAAGGGACGGATGAGGACATACTGGCTGCTAGGAGAGATCAGCTCCAATAATGCCTAAAAACTTACAGACAGAGAGAAAAAGCAACGCACCAGAGAGGAGAGAACAAAACAAACACATCTAAACAAGTACTGGGACAGTGTGGGACACCGGGAATTCAGAAAAAGCCCTGACTTAGAAAATAATGTCAAAAACTTGTTAATCTTTCACTTCCCAAAAGCTTCACTTTCTTGCTTAATGGGAATCTAGCTGTGACTTTTTTTTTGCCAAGAAAACTAAAAAGGAAAAAAGTATACTTGAGCAGAATCATTTAGATAAATGAAAGATGACATAATCAGATCGGTGACTTCTGCTGGTGTGACCGGAGCGAGTGTTTACGGGTCCAGTAGGACTTTTGAATTTTATTTTGTATTGATAGGTCTTCGTCTAGATTTTTTAAGCAGTCACGGGGAGTCCTTTGGGTCTGTTTGTTGTCGTTCATGTTATTGGTCACACAGAGACACAGTGCTGTATTCACTCTAGTTTTTTTAGCCAAGCGAAATGTTCTGGATTCCTCCTCTGAGATCCTGGTCAGTTCAAATCACTTCTACCTGCCAAAACTGGTCAGCAGAGAGTTTTGAACCATAGATAAAAGTTACGCACAGAAGAGAAATAATAATAAATGGCAAGTATTGTTAAGAAAGCATAGAAATGTGCAATGATGGATTTTGTTCTTAGATCTCAAGAGCATTTCCCTACAGAAATCCATGTGTGTTGATGTTGCAATAGTTTTTAGTTTATCCAATGAGATTTCTTTTTTGAATTCTAAGATTCCACTCGGATCCATTCATGTGCTTGGATTAAAAAAAAACATTAATACCGTTATTCAGCAAGGATGCATTAAACTGATCAAAGTGACAGTAAACACATTTTTAATGTTACAGTAGATTTCTATTTCAAATTAATGCTGTTGTTTTTAACTTTCTTAAAGATCCCCATTCACCACCAGCATGATGGTTTTCAACACTGATAATAATAAATGTTTCTTGAAATCAGCAGGTCAGCATATTAAAATGATTTCTGAAAGATCATTGTGACACTGAAGACTGGAGTAATGCTGAAAACTCAGCTTTGCCTCACATGTATAAATTACATTTACAAATTTATTCAAATAGAAAAGAGTACATTGTAGTAATATTTCACAAAATTGCAGCATACTGTATTTTTGATCAAATGGCCTTGGTAAGCATAAAGAGATTTATCATCTTATCAACCCCAAACCTTTGACCAGTAGTGTAGACTGTTGGGAAAAAAAATCTTTTTTGCAAACTATAGAAAAACAAAATACATTTTTTATCAAATAAATGATGCCAAACAGCAAAATGTCTAGACATTTAAAATGTGTACGTATTTCCAGTCAAAGCTTCTGCCTTTTTATTTCTTTTTTTTTCTAGAATTTAAAAAAACATGAACAGTAGCTAGAAACTTACAATTACAGTAATTCAACTTTGTAAACAAACTTTTGTTTCTTTAAAATATGATTAATGTGAATATAAGCAAGAACAGTTATGTTTTCAATAAGCATAATACCTTCTTGAATGTTTCAAAGTTGAACACTGTCAACATCGTATGCTTTAAAAAAATATATTTATCAGATCTCAACGTTTTATAGATCATGGCAAATTTGTCATATCTTTATTAATGCATACTTAGCATTTTCTGTTAACATAAAACTTCTAACCAACAGCTTCCTGTTGCACACGACAGAATCTCAGCTCTGCCCAATTCCATCCAGCATGTTCACATTTCCTTCCTCGTTCTGAAAGCTCTCACAGATTCTGGTGTTTTGCAAGGTGTCAGTTCACCTCCCTGTGTCTAAGCCTGGATAATGAGGATGTGGACAGAATCTTTCCCTGCTGCGATGACACCTGCTGAGCCGTCCAATCTCACTGGGTCAGAATCCTCTGGGATGGCTGCTCCATTTTAGTACAATCCAAAATCTTTGATCCACTTCCTGTGCTGATGACTGCATTCAGTACATCCTGAGAGAAAACCTCTACGGTTATCTGGGGGCATTGAAAGCTTTGTTAATCATGCTGCTCTATTTTTGAAATAAACATGAATGTCTGGCCCGGATGTAAATAAATGCAGTGTTTTTTCACATCACTTATCTTCTGCTGTGACAGCTGTCAGTCAAACTGTAGCAATTCGGCATGTGGATGTGACAGCAGACGTCCTGTGTCCTGAGATTCTGATTGAGAATGTCAGATGTACAGTCTTTAAGCAGCAGCTCTGTTGGGAGAGAATAAATAATGATTGTATTGAGTTATCTGTCCTATATGTGTGGTTTGAATAGCTGGGTCTACGGGGGATGTTGGTATACATTACTTCAAAGTCTTTAAGTGAAGTTTAAATTGATTATTGTGTTTTTATGTTTGAGGGGAGGGGGATTATGTCAAATAAACACATTAAAACACTGAGATATCTTTACTAATTCTTGTGCAGTAATGTGGTATTTATCTCACCAAGTTGGCTTTTTAAGGAATAATGCATCTAAGGTAAGCGCTGCTATATTAGCACTTTTCAGTTATATTTTAGCAGGTAGACAGTATTTATATTTTGGGTATATTTCCATGTGCAATTTATGTTAACAAAAACAACCTTTATGTTTTCTATTTTTGCAGTTTCTTAAATATATATTAATTGTTTTACTGTTTGAATATTCCTATTAAAATATATTTTCTTATATATATATATTAACAAAATATGCAAAATATAATGTAGATGTAAGTTTACTTGTATATTGTAATGTGCTTTTATATTGAATATATATATATATATATATATATATATATTCTATTTTATACATATAAAATATTGTGATATATTAACATATTAAAAATAAACTGAGACTCGTATATAAAGCCAATATATATAGCCTGCTTTTTTTAGCAATATAAAATTATACATAAAATAACTCTAAAACAAAAATTACAGCATATAATATATTTCTGCAAAATATAAGTACCCGAATTTAGCTTTCTTAGTAGGCCTAAGCAGTTATATATAGAATAGATCGCATTTTAATATAATAATCATCATTTTCGGAGGAGAGCCCCAATACCCAACAATGTCTGCTGGTTCCACATTTAAAAAAAAAGAACACATTTATCCATTAGTTTCACACCACTCTTTAGTTTACTATCTGTCTGGGTTTTTACCCACAGGTTTAGACAGAAGAAGCGTTCTTGTCAAGTTGCACGAGCTTCTTTTTGTCTAACGGGTATTGATGACCGTGCCGACACCGTGATAGGCCAAGTGCCACGTCAATCAAAATACCCAGCACGCGATTGGTATAAATTAGTCGCTCCGACCCGCCTTCACTCCGCGTTCGGAACACTTCCGCTAAGCCACCATGCCCTGCGGAAGTTGAATTGTTACAGTCGGACACTGTGGAAACACTGGAGTGGTCGCGCGAAGGTGGCGATTTAAGAGTCGTAAACACACTGTAGATGCCTAGGACTGGGCGGAGAGAGGGTTAACTAGTTCATAATCACCACAGGCCCACGGAAACAGTGAGGGAAGGGTTTCAAACAGCGCCCTAAACCCCCGTCAGGTCCCGTGTGTGTGGGCGCAGCTAGGCGGGAGGAGATGGAGCCCTCGCCGGCTAAGGGTAAAGCGCAGGGTCGCCTTCTGGTGTCCACCAGCCTGGACGCCAAAGATGAGCTGGAGGAGGTAGGGATCGACTCGTTCCCTTCGGCCGTCAACATACGTGTCAACGCGTCCTTTACAGCACACATTTGCGAAGAAAAACATGGGCAAAACTAAGTACAATAACAAAAGGACGAGCAGAATGGAGAAGTTAACAATATCAGACTTGTAGGACAGGGATAATAGTTGCAGGGATGGCTTTTGTAGTCTTTCATTATCTTATTTGTTGATTCAAATATAAAGGAAGGAGTTAAGGCAGCGGTGTAAACATGTTGTGTCCTGAACGTTCAGTGATGTTATCATGTCATACATGTACTAAATGACAGCTGATGGTGTCAGTAACTCTACATCTGCTGGGGAAGGTATTAAAAATTGATGCAGTCATGCCTTTAATTGAGATTAGACTATGCATGAACTGGTCTGATCTGCAGTGTTACTATTATTATTATGACTTATTGTTATTGTTTTTTGGCTTGGTATTTATACATGTATCCATATTTTCCTGTACTCACCTGTGTGTGTGTGTGTGTGTGTGTGTGTGTTTCAGCGCCTGGAGAGGTGTGTTAGCATCACCACATCTATAACCAATGGACTGTCAGAGCGGGAAGCCAATGATGCTCTCACTGCTCATGTGAGTGTTCATCAGTTACACCCATTTATGATAACACATTAGGAATCACAAATCATAAAAACTTGGACACAGAGCAATATTTTAATGTACTGATTATTCAGGCCTGGAAAAATAATGTAAATTAGAAAAATGATAAAGAAGACTTTAATATAGAATTGACTTCTTAATGACCTATATATTGTTCTTTGTGAGTGCTTGTGTAGACAATACCATATTCACACAAATTCAAGATATGCGTTGACTGTTATTGTGGCATTAAACTATAAATATAAATAAATAATGATTGATTGTTATTGTTGATGTTTGTATGCTAAATATGGTCATTTAAATATATTGCTTGATATAAACATATGATGTGTTTTTAAATGTATTTTTAAAATGGACATTTTTAAGTTATTTTAAAAATTCTGCCCGTTATCATTCAGCTGTAAACGAATAAAAATTCACTGGTCCGAAAGTGTAGGAACCCTGTTTTCGTACATGTATAATTTATGTGAACAAGAAATTAGGCTCTTCTTTGCTATTAATTGTTTGCTATTAATGTATTATTTGAATATATTTTAAAATGTAATTTATTCCTGTGATCAAAGCTAAATTTTTAGCATCATTACCCCAGTGATCCTTCAGAATTAATTCAAATATTCAGTTTTGCTGCTTAACAACATGATATATAGCTAAGGCGTTCTGGCTGCTGGTTAAAGCATGATGAATTGTTGTGCTCGTGAGGTACATGGGATCGAATCTGGCTTGCAATTTCCTGATCCAGTCTCGTCTTCAGCATTTCATTCATGACAAGCTTGAAATTTGTGATTGATAAAATAAAATTCAAAACCAATTTGATGATGTTCAATGGGAATGTGTGTGTTCAGGTGTGTAAAGGTCCACAACAGCATGAGGAGGTGTGTCTGGGTCTCTTTGCGCTTCTGCTCACGGAGCAACCACAAGCACAGAGGGTATGTTAATGCTTCGTACATGAGATCTTATTCAGTGACATGCATGCATACCACAGATAGTTCTTCTACTCGCGCTGTTCTCCCAGAATCCCACCGTTAACATAATATTGTGTCCTACAGTGCTACAGAGACCTTACGTTGGTAAATCGGGACGGTATGAATGTGGTGCTCATCAAAATCAACCAGATCCTTATGGAGAAGTTCCTCAAGCTTCAGGACGTTTGCCGTACACAGGTGGGCTCCAGTCTGATGTCGTTTAACAACACTGAAATAAAAAACTGTACACCGGTGACATCTAGTTTGTGTGTTGTGTGTGTGTGGGCAGCTGGTGTGGTTGGTCAGAGAGCTGGTGAAGAGCGGAGTCATTGGAGCAGATGGAGTTCTCATGACGCTCATGAAACAGATAGCTGGTGCGTTCATACACAGATGCAAACCATGCTACATTTACAGTGTATCCCTGCTATATCATGTGTCTAACTTGCGTCAATCTGCAGGGGGAGACATCTCCAACAAAAACCTGTGGCTGGCAGAGAACGTGTTGGACATCTTAGTGGAGCAGAGGTGAGAAGCAGCATGCAGTGTGACTGTTGCACTGCAGGCGATAACTACGTCCATGCAAATAGACCAGCGTGAGTTTATTGGCAGCTTTGTGAATGTGTTTGTGTGATGGACAGAGAGTGGGTGCTGAAAAGCGGGATGTTGGTGGCCATGTCTGTGTACACGTACCTGAGGCTCATAGTGGACCATGGGACGTCAAACCTGCTGCCCCTCAGACAGAGAGAGGTTGACTTCTGCATCGGTCTGCTCAGAGAGAGGGTGAGTACTGGAAACATACAACTTGATACGCAAATTACTATGGTCAATTATTAACTTGATAAACTCATGAAAAACCTGTTGTACACAATCTACTGCATCATGATAGTTCAAACTTTACGTCTTTTTGCTGTGAAATCTTCAATCATTTTTGTGAAGTAGGTAAATGTAAGAAACACTTCTATATTGAAGCAACGTAAATTTACTTGATCATTCTTACAATGTTAATTTGTTTATTGTTCAATCATAATTGTATTACATCAATATATTTTGACCCCCACAATAAAAACTACAGCACTAAGACAAAGAAACGTCCTCTTTCTTTTGGCCATATAAACATTAGCAACTGTTCCAAATTTGCTTGAGGAGTTGTGTTTCTTTCTCCTGTGAGAATGAGCTCACTGTCGTACTGTATGAGAATGATTTATGACGCAAAATGCGTGCAGTTTTTCTTTTGTCTAAACGTTCTTCACACTTGTCTAAATACAGTTTCGTTAATTTTTTTTTATTATTAATTTTGACTATGCATATATTAAGCTTTACAGGCTTAAAACTTTGCATGTCAGGATGTTCCTCATGGAGTGTTCTTATTGCATCATCTTGATTCAAAACTTTAAATCTGGACCACAGCTTTTCTTCATACTAAAAACCAAAAGAAAACAAGAAATGAAGCGAAGAATAAATACTTTTTATTTAGAGCGACCCACCATAGACTAATTTCAACGGCGCTTGCCCTGGAGCTCTGGTAGAGGTGAAGTGTTTCGCTCAAGGGCACTAAAGCAGGATTGTGATGTCTCTATCTGGGTCAGCATTTCTCAAGAGAGCACTTGGGATTTAACTTGTGACTTGAGCTTGAACCAGCTGTGATTAAATTAGGCTGCCAGCGATTATTCAGCAGACTCCATGAAATCGAAATTGACTGTACGTACCTTATGTAAATGGACTTTCTGTGCACTGGGGCATCAACTAACTATTTAAATCTATAACAAACCCTGCTGTTCAAAAGTTTAAGGTCAGTAAGATTTTTTTTTTAATGCCCAAAGAGCTGTATGTATTTGTTTTAAAACTATATTAACGCTAATAATATGCTGACTTGCAATTCAAGAAGTTGTTGCCTAATATTTTTGTGGAGATCATGATACAATTTTACTAGATTCTTTGACTAATAGAAGGTTAAAAAAAACAGTATTTTTTCGAACAATTCTAATGCATAAAACTGTCTGTGTTTTAACAGTTCATGGAGTGTTTTATCATGGGGAGGGATCTGGTCAGACTCTTACAGAATGTGGCTCGTATTCCTGAGTTGGAGTTGCTGTGGAAAGACCTGCTGCACAATCCTCAGACCCTCAGCCCACAGTTCACTGGTGTGTAGAAGGGAATTAGCACAGTAATGCATCAGTTTTGGACATTAAAGGGGTCATATGATGTTGCTTAAAAACATTATTTTGTGTGTTTGCTGTAATGCAATGTTTATGCAGTTTAAGGTTTCAAATACTGTACATTATTGTTTCTCCTCCAAGCCCCTCCTCCTGAAACAGGTCGATTTGTACAAAGCTGATCGCTCTAAGAAAAGCGAGGCATGCTCGGATTGCCCAGCTATCCAGTGTGTTGTGATTGGCTAAATACCTCAAGCATGTGACAGAAATGTTATGGCCCTTATCATAACGTGATGCCGTGTCCAAGCGCTATGATACAAAAACAATAAAAGCCATTACAAATTAGGCTGTTGTTGCATCCGGTGGGGACATAATCACTGATTATCACGACTGTCACATTGCATTGCACCTCGTAAACGTGACCTCGTAAAAATGTTTGCATTTGTGATCAAAGAAACAACAAGCCACAAGAGGTGTGGACAAGTCATAACTTTTATGAAGAATATATATTTTTTTTAAGGTTTTGAGACTTTAGTGTTTGCAAATTTAGGGATCTTATCCATGCACTCACAGCTTGTAACACTCCACAGAGAAAGAGAAAAATTGTAATCATATCATATGACCCCTTTTAATAGTATGCATAGTAAAATCTGTATTGGTCTGTTGCTCTTTCCTGCTTCAGGTATATTGCAGCTCCTCACCTCAAGGACCTCACGCAAGTTTCTGGCCTGTCGACTCACCCCTGACATGGAGACCAAGCTGCTATTCATGACCTCACGGGTAAATGCACACAAACAATGTCTGACACTGAAACCACAATTTGTTTATAAATTGAAAGGCCAACACTTGCGTTCTTCCTGGCTGCAGGTTCGGTTTGGCCAGCAGAAGCGCTATCAGGACTGGTTTCAGCGGCAGTATCTGTCCACAGCCGAAAGCCAATCGCTGCGCTGTGACCTCATTCGCTACATATGCGGCGTGGTTCATCCGTCCAATGAAGTGCTGAGTTCTGACATTCTACCACGCTGGGCGATCATTGGATGGCTCCTGACTACCTGCACGGTAAGTAAATACTAAAAATCTTTGACTTTTGCTTTGTGTCATTTTGGATTTCATGTCAACCCGTCTCTCTCTGCAGTCTAATGTTGCTGCATCTAATGCCAAACTGGCCTTGTTCTACGACTGGCTGTTCTTCAACCCTGAGAAAGACAGCATCATGAACATTGGTAAGAGGCAGGAAGCCGTTATTGTGCCATTTAGATTTGACTTTATAAACAGACATGAACAAACCACATGCTTTGCTTTCACCCAGTCACTGATGCTCTGCTTTATTTTCTTTTGATATCTCTCTCTTTCGGACTATTGTTTTTTCAGAGCCAGCCATTTTGGTGATGCATCACTCCATGAAACCACATCCTGCTATAACAGCCACGCTACTGGACTTTATGTGTCGGGTGAGAAACACTTTCTCAGTTCTTACTATGTCTAAAAGCTTGTTAATTTTATATGCAGTATTGTGAGTAATGGACATAACAATAGAATTTACCAAAAGCATTTTTTTTAATCGTATGCAATTTTTAAAACGACATCAAATCAACATATAATGCATGTATAACTGAGTTTATGTATTAACATTTAATTTGCAAAAATACAACCGTTTTTAGGTTCATGTTTGCTCAGGGTTATTGAAAAATCATAATAGAAATTTACTGAAGACGTTCTGTGTGTTGTGAATTCTAGTCTTGGTTTCAACTCTTGGGTTAACCTGCTATTTTATTCCACTTCAGATCATCCCAAACTTTTTCCCTCCTCTTGAGGGTCAAGTGCGGCAGGGCGTCTTCAACTCCCTCAACTTCATCATGGAGAAGAGAGTTCTGGCGTGAGTTTTACACACACACACACACACGCCCTCATTAGAATGTTTCTTTAAAAATACTTAATCAAGTAGCGTCTCTGTTTTCAATATTATGATCCCTACTCTCTTGCTCTCTCAGACACCTAGCACCTCTGTTTGACAACCCTAAACTGGACCGTGAGCTGCGCTCTATGCTGCGAGACCGCTTCCCAGAGTTCTGCAATTCCCCATCGCCGCCCACTGAAGGTCAGAGCTCCACACCACTGATTCATTGCCAGTCATGTCAAAAACAAAAGTTGTCAGCCAAGGCCAGCATTTTGTATGATTTTCACCTAAATTTGTCGGCCTACAGAGTATTTTCAGCTACACGTTTATTAACATATTATATATAAAAATAAAGAACCAAGCCTTCAAACTCTTTTTATTTACTTTCATAAAAATGCAAATTACTCCATTTTCAAGAAAAATACATTCAGATATTATATTCTTTCACCTGTAATAATTATAGGAATTATTAAAATTGCATTCAGTAAACAGAACAAACAGACACACATAAACAAACAAGCAAACACACACACAAGCGTTTATGCACACACAAACACATACGCATACATGTGTTTATACACACACACACACAAATTTAGGCTACATACATATGTACCTAT
>JAUCNO010000353.1:10073138-10108091 GCA_032353835.1 Enteromius viviparus
GAGAGGCCTGTAATTTTGATCATAGGTATATCTCAAATATTAGAGACAAAAGAAAATCCCATTGGAGGATTTTTAAAGAGTTTATTTGCAAATTATGGTGAAAAAATAAGTATTTGGTCAATAACACAATTTCATCTCAATACTTTGTTATATACCCTTTGTTGGCAATGACAGAAGTCAAAGGTTTTCTTTACGTCTTCACAAGGTTTTCACACACTGGTATGTTGCTGGTATTTTGGCCCATACCTCCGTGTATATCTCCTCTAGAGCAGTAATGTTTTGGGGCTTTCAACTCCCTCCAAAGATTTTCTGTGGGGTTTAGATCTGAAGACTGGCTAGACCACTACAGGACCTTGAAATGCTTTTTACAAAGTCACTCCTTCGTTGCCCGAGCAGTGTCCTTGGGATCATTGTCATGCTGAAAGACCCAGCCATGTTTCATCTTTAATGCCCTTGCTGATTTAAGGAGGTTTTCACTCAAAATCCCACGATACATGGCCCAGTCATTCTTTTGTTTACACGGATCAGTCGTCCTGGTCCCTTTGCAGAAAAACAGCCCCGAAGCATGATGTTTCCACCCCATGCTTCACAGTAGGTATGGTGTTCTGTGGATGCAACTCCGCATTCTTTCTCTTTCTATAAGTTGAGTTTTTACCAAAAAGTTCTATTTTGGTTTCATATGACATTCTCCCAATCCTCTTCTGGATCATCCAAATGCTCTCTAGCAAATTTCAGACGGGGCATGTACTGGCTTAAGCAGAGGGACACATCTGCCACTGCAGGATTTGAGTCCCTGGCAGCGCAGTGTGTTACTGATGGTAGCCTTTGTTACTTTGGTCCCAGCTCTCCGCAGGTCGTTCACTAGGTTAATATATTACTATTTCTAAATTTCACAATAATACTATTTTCACTGTGTTTCGGGTCAAGTTAATGCTGTCTTGGTGAGTCTTTCAACAACATTTAAAACAAATCTTACAGACCTCAAACTTGTAAAACAATTCTGAAATGTAAAAAAAAAAAACTTATAGTTGTGTATTTTGTTTTTTGTGAAGTTTGAGGAGCTCCAGCAGTAAACTGGCTCAGCTGACCCTGGAACAGATGCTGGAACATCTGGACAGTTTGAGACTCAATCTCAGCAACACCAAGAACAATTGTGAGTTCAACATCAGACTCCTATGGTCTATAAAATGCTGCTAAATACTCAGCCTGGTTGTCTGTTTTACTGTTTCTATTGATTAAAAAAGCAATGTTCTTGTTGTATCAGTCTTTTCCCAGACTCCCATATTACAAGCCTTACAGCATGTTCAGGCCAGCTGCGATGAGGCCCACAAAATGAGGTGCGTTTCTTGCTTGATAAAGCACAATTATATATATATTTTTTATTAGTCTTTCTTATTTTTCGTAACCACTTTGACTTCTTCTGCCAGGTTCAGTGATCTCTTCTCATTAGCTGAGGAATATGAGGATTCCTCCAAACAACATAAACCTCGACGCAAAGCCCCAGCATCCTCGCCACGATCCCGCAAGGGTGCAGCTCCTCAACCCAGCAATGAAGAGGAGAGCGCGTCCAGCAGCGCTTCGGTAAATCCATGCATCAAAATAACGAAAGCCTTCAGGCCTGCACTCCTATTATTAGCATGTACAATTCATTATGTTTAAAATGGCCTTTGTTGACTTCTCAGGAGGAAGAAGATTCCAAACCCAAAGCTTCTAAGAGAAAACGGAAAGCGTCTGCAGTAGGATCTGACAGCGACTGAGAGGAAAAAGCTCGTCTCCACGCCAACCACACCCAGCATATCCACGCCCCCTCTGTGACTGGGATGTCACTGGAGACTACCTGCCAATCATCTGCTCCAGCCACTCAGGGGCAGCCTGCTCAAACACTCTCTTCTTTGCAGGGGCACAACTCTTTCTCTGGACTCAAATACAGTGGAGCCTGGGAGACGGGCCTGTGCCTTCTCGAACCTCTGGACTCCTCGGGTGTTTCACGCTCGAGGGTTTGGTGAAGTGTGAGGACAGGCGCAGTGGGGGCGGCTAAACCTGGAGAATCTAAATCCAGACTGACAGACGTACAAACAAGACAGACTGCCTTAAAGGAGAGGGTTACTTAATGTACCCCAGTGGCCCACCCATATAATTTCATGGCAATGTGCTTCTCTGATGGTAGTGAACCCAGACTGTAACGTGAAGTACAGGGATCTTAAACCGATTAAAGATTTTACTGGCTCGTTTTGGAATCGTGGAAAGCAGATAGGGGTGTTCAGGCTCCAGCCTTTTATCTTTTCATTTTGAACAGACCTCCCCCCCGTGCCCATCATAAATAAAGATTGATGCTCTCTGTCCTGTTTGGACGCCGTGGCTCTTCAGAGTGGAGCCGAGACTTTACAGAAGGTCTGAGTTTTTATCTCACGTCTGAAATGAAAGCTGGACCGACGAACAGAGAACTCGACTTGATGGACTTTTTAAAGAATTCTTTCTACTGACTTATTTTCATAAAAACAGATTGTAACTATGTTAAAGGACTATGATATTAATAAAAAAGGGCGGAAAAAGTTTGGTTTTCGTACCAAAATGTCACTTTTGCAGTCTTTCATTCTTGATGGGATAAGAACAAACCTATTGGCTGTCCTCAATAACACACTACTAACACTCCAGTAGTATTTCCTGTTTCTTTGCATATTGAATGTCTACTTTCCTTTATTATGACCTTTTTTTTTTCAATGCAATCCAACTACCAGAAGTGCAGGTTTGCCAGGTCTGTTTGCCCAGTGGCCCTTTCCTAAATATCAAAACTCAAACTATGCCATTTACAATTTCATGAACCTGCAGTTTCAACTTTAAATTCAATATATAAAAAAAAAACATCCCTTCATGATAATTTTGTAAAATCTAGTTTTGCTTTTCTTTTATTGGCAAGGGTTTTAGTAGTGTTTTTATTCTTGTTCAATAAACTAAGCTATTATTGCACATGCGCCCATGGAACAGTCCTCTAGACATTTACATTTTACAGGTGGAAGGTAATAAAGGTCAGTTTAAATAACTTTGGACAGTGAAGATACTTTTCTAGTGATTCTGAATAACACTGGGTTCCTTAACGTGCCGTAGTCCAGCTGCAGGGAGGCATAAGGACTGCAGATGTGTCCAGAGCTAAAAACCTGCAATGTCTGTAAGAGGTGTAAGAAAAGGAAAAGCTGTAGCAACCATTAGTGTTCCTCAAGACATGTCCAGGTAATAAGCACTATGGTGGAAGAGTGGCCTAACATTTCGTAGTTGTGGAATTTTATGTTTAAGCAAATATTGGATGTTAAGAAACTTGCTGGAATTAAATAGCAGTTGACAGTTATGTTGAGTACACGCCTCAAGATAATGGGCTGATTTGGGCTAATTATCTTCATGGTTTTAAAGATGATCTTACCAGATTTTCCTGTGGTGTGATGTGTATTAAGAGTGACTGAATCTGCTTGAATGAAATATTCAACATTTTAAATATTTACAATCAGAATCTATGTTTTGGGGCGGACCAAACAATTAAATCTAGGATTTTCCCCCCTCTCATGTTTGTGGTCAATCACATTTCAAAGATGATTTATAAAAAATAAAAAAAACTCTTTAGTGTACCCAGCCTTAGAGGATGCTCGTTATTATGCAGTGTCTTCCAGTGATCATAAACTTAGGCCTATACATAAAAGAGCTAAAAGGCTACTTACTAGTGCTCCTCTAACAAAAAGTAACTAGCGGTTTTAGCAGTCAAATGCAAAATAAAACCACAATACTTTTAAAAGTCACCCAATTAGAAGGGGAAAAAACACAAACAGCAACCCTGCAGGAGTACAGCTTCACACATGGTTGATCAAAATAAATAAACTTAAGAATTCTATGTAGCACAACGTTACTTTGGTCTTTATTCAGTACTTGACTGACGGAGTCTGGGTTGTCTACATGCAATGCGTTTTCTCATCTTGAAAGAAACAAACTACTAAATAACTAAAATTGTTCACAGACCGGAATTAAAATACTTTTTTATTTTTGACACTTAAAATTATTTTCATTGTCAAAGCACAGTACAAAAGACAGATAGACTTACTTAACAGCTACTATCTAGAACTTTAGTTTTAGCTTAGGGCTCTTTGTTTTGGGAGTAAGACTCCTCAAAGCAGTCAACGGTTTGTTTAGGAGCAGCTCCAGACCTTCTCTCTTGGACCTCCGAGGGGAACAACAGTCTTTTAAACCATCTTGCAGCTTTCTAGAGGAGCCGTTTTGTTTTCCTGTGGAACTGGATGTTGAATTTGAAGATGTTAATGAAGTCGAGGAATCCACCGGTACTCTTCTTTCTTTACACAGTCCCTGCTTATGGAATAAGGACTCTCTACGGTTGACGCTGGGACTGGCAGCCAAGGTCCGAAAGCCAAAAGGTGTGGTGACTTTTCCAACATGTTCCAGAGACATGGCTGCACACGTTGAAGGGTTGGAGAGATCCTCCATGGCAGATTTCTGCAGCCGTTTTAGCTTCATCTTAGGGGTGAAACGAAGTTTGGCAGAAATGCTTGGTGAGCTAGTGGAAGGCTGATGTCCAGGAGACTCTTCTTCTGGGGTATCTGGAGATAACAGCTTATATGTGTCCTCACCTTTTCCTTTCTGGCGACACAGCCGAGGAGACACTAACAACTTGGGAGGAATAGTAAATTTTGGGATTCTTCCAGGGGTTAGTGGTAGATTTTGCCTGGAGAACCCTTTAGGTGTCAAGATGTTCTCTAGACTGGCTGCTCCACAAGCAAACATTTCTCAGACTTTTCAGACAAAACAACTGCAGCAAAAATATCAAGCTTTTCAAGATTCTCCACGAGATACTGAGCATTTATTTACAAGAGGTCTTGTTAACTTGTTAAATGTTCTTGATTAATAGCAGGTGAACATTATTAGAGTTTCAGTGTTAATTAGCTGACGGCAATCTCCACTCAAATTAAATAAATTTTTTTTAGAAAATCTGACCAAACTTGTAGCTTATCTAAAAAAAAGCAAAGTTGTGTAGTAGATTTTAAGAACAGGGAAATAGGTATATAAAAAAGATATAAATAAAATTGAGGTGTTTATGTAATAAACAGTGTAGGGTGTAGGGTTTTTCATATATATTTAAATATACCCCTTTCCCGTATCCAGTTGTATCAAGGGATGTTCTGCCTTTTCCTGAAGAGGTCTAAAATAGTCTACACACATACACACACACATAAAACGTACAACAAATACACACATAGCAAGGTGTTTTATGTGTATGTATATATTTATAGTGTTAAATGGTCAAGTTTTTCATAGTTAAAAAAACATAAAAAACTTTTTTGTTTTAAAAAATAAAAAGCATTTATTATTTTAAAGCAATAATTAAGCATTTACTTTTACTATTAGATGTAACTTGAATTTTAATAAATTCAAAAAAGTTATTTTTTTTCACTAAGAAACATTCTTTGCGATTGTCTCGTTTCTACCTAAAGTCATGTGTTCATCACTATTTTGAGGAAAACAATATATTTGTAAAAAAAAAAAAAAAAAAAACTGGCAAGGGACTTTTATTTTCACATGTACGAATTCCGGTGTGGAAACCGGAAGTGACGCTTTTTTTGTTGTGCTTGTCGTCATCGTATCGCTGATGTACAGTGTGTTGGCGGGTGTGTATAAAGTATTGGAATTGTTCATCATGTTTGCACAGAAACCTTACAGTGTTATTAAATATGACAAACAGAGTATTCTGTTGATATAGCAGTTTTAATTGAGGTAAAGTTTCTGTCCCAGACAACACTAACGTTACTGCTTTAACGTCGCTTAACGGTTACGTTACCCTTAAAAATAAAGCGAGATATCAAAAACATGTATATCAAAACAAAAACGTATAAAATAAACTAAACAAATAGTTTCCCACCGGGAATGAACATAATAATAATTTGAATAAAAAGAGGAGTTGTTAAGACGGAAGTGTTCGCACGTATATCTGTATCGTTATTTGTTCTACAGTATGGATGATATTTGTCCCGACAGGTGTGAATATGGCAATGTGAGATGGATCAGTCCCGGAAACGGAGATTAAGGAAAACTGGGCTTTCTCGGTGTAAAGTGGCGAGAGCCGAAGAGCAGGAGGGAGTTTCTAAGAGCAGAGATGTTACAGACACTGCAAGATCAGACAGACACTTCAGTACCATCAGAGCCTCCAGTCCTCAGTCTGACAGTAAGACATATTTAAAACATAGTGTGCTGCCTACCTGGACAGTTATCACGCTTTTATGTGTTCATATATTCATATAAGAATGTGCTAGAACTAACTTAAAGCTACAGCGGTGGCATTGCTACATTTACTGTGGTATTACTGTGCTATTCCAGTCACATGGACCATTTTGTTAATGAAAAACATTTGTTTGACTGCTATCAGGTCAAGGTCAGCATGCTGGATGCACAAAGAAGCCAGAAGATGATCCAGAGAAAACCTTGATCATCACATGCAGTGAGTTCTAAAAAGACTCAGTAGTGGTTTATATACAGATACTGGACCAGAGGTGCATTACACAAAAGCATCATGATCCGGATTTAATGAATAGAAACCAGGGATGGCAAATACAATCTAGGTCGATTCATTGCGCAATATTTGCCATTTTTTAGATTAAATATTTAAATATTTTTTAGCCAGTTTAACGTATTTAAATTATTTAGATTAAAACAGTGTTGAAATTAAACTGGCACAACTGATAGAGAATTTCCTGTCAGTTAAACCCTTAAGATGTAAAATATTTATTAGTATTTGTAAATTATATTAGTATTGGTATTTATTATTATTAAAATTAGTTTGAAAAGGGACCATGTACAATTTTACCATAAATGCTTCTATTTCATTCATGTGCCGACAAGCATGTACAATAATACTTAAACGATTCATGTCCACATTCAGTTAAGCCACAACCTTATCAATGTTTACAAATTTGAATAGATTTTAAATAGGCTATGCACTTTCTTATGTCTTCTGGAAGAGTGTTCCAGTGAGTAATAGCTCTGAGGAACCCTCAAACTATATCGTTCCTCTGGGAATTAATATTTCATTCATTTATCAACACATTAGCATGTTCATGTTTCTCTGAGGCTGGTTAATGGTTCCTTTGGCTTTAGAAATTTAATATAAATATAATAATAATAGGCATAATAATAAAAATACAAAAGTAAAAAAAACTTTGCAAATTGTATTTGTACTGCAGAGAAAAAAAATAAAAACATAAAAATTGTAAATAAAATTTTTACATCATAATTTATTATATTTCAATGTGGTTTACTTTCAAATGTAAAATATCTATTCTTAAAATATTCTATAGCCTTAAGTTTTTATTACGTTTTTTTTTTTTTTTTGGAAATTATGTGAATGTGGAAATTAAAAAATGTATAAAATTTGCACTTTGTGTTCACAAATGTATTAAAACAGTCTGAAATGTGTAAAATATTCATCAACCATGTTCCTCTTTTTCAGACAAGGAACAGGGTGGAACACGAACACTGGGAAGAAGGAAGGGATTGAGGAGGAAAAGAGATGTGGTCAATGAAGTAGTAGAAGTTCAGCAGAAGGAAGCTGAATATGAAATCCAACCAGAGGTGGAGATTGACCGAGATCTGGACAGAGAACTGGAAAATAAATCCCGACAACATAACTTGACTTCTGCCAACGTTCGTAGCATCATTCATGTGAGTGTGAACTGCTTCCGTAAGCCCTGTGCAGATATTATTGTCCTGTTTTCCCAAAATGCTAGTTACCAATCTTTCCTCAGGCATTTCCCCTTTGACTTAGTATTCAGCAAGTAGCTCAGCATCTTTACTGTCCATTTGCAGGAAGTGATCACCAATGAGCATGTTGTGGCAATGATGAAAGCTGCTATCAGTGAAACCGAACCCATTCCTGTATTCGTGAGTAGAAATGTCTTGCAATAATCTGCTTGGCTGGAAACTAATTGACAGCCAGTTAACCCTGTATCTTAATCAAGAAATATGTTTGATATGCAAACTTCTAAGGCCTCTTAATCATGAGCATGATCAAAACTACACATTTCTCTCACTGTCCCTCAGGAACCCAAGATGACCCGCTCTAAACTAAAGGAAGTTGTGGAGAAAGGAGTTGTAAGTTGATTTAATTGCACAGGAGCTGTAAAGTAACATATATTTTACTGCTACATATTATCTATTTTTATTATGCAGCATTTATATTAGTTGCTTCCTTAACTTTTCAGCTACTGCTTAACATGCTACAGTTTTCCTCCCTGAAAATTACATAAAACTTTATTAAAACAATGTTTATGTAGGTCATTCCTGCTTGGAACATTTCTCCAATTAAGAAGCCCACGGAGGTGAAGGTAACCGCAAAGCATATCAGCAATAAAACAAGTAGAGGAACAGGAGTAGGTCATTCTATATAAAATATTACATTCACTTGCAGAAGGGACCCCAGTTTGTGGATATTCCTTTAGAAGAGGAAGACTCATCTGATGAAGAGTATCGCCCTGATGAAGAGGAGGAGGATGAGACAGCCGAGGAGGTTGGAGAGAATAATATTTATATGATTTAATACTGCTTTGTTCTCAGTGAACCTGTAGAGACTGTTTGTGTGTGTGATTGGTAGACTCTTCTGGAAAGTGACTTTGAGAACTCATCATCTTCCCCACGGTGCAGTCGAGTGAACCTGTACAGATCACAATCTGAACATGAGGAGAGTGGAGCTGCCAGCTCTAGATCAGTAAGACATGTAGATACAGTAGATGTGCTTTGGCTAGAAATAATATATAAGTGTTTTTCAGCTTTTTATTGATTTTTAATTTACACTTCCATTTTAAAAGTATGTAGCCAGTAAGATACTTTCTATGTTTTTAGATTTTTTTCCTTTCATCAATGCAGTGTTTATTTGATTGCATACAGTAGAAATAGGAATATTCTGAAATATTTTAAAGTTAAAAATTCTTGTCTATGGTAAAATATTTAGAAATGCAATACTGGATTAGATTTTCAGCATCATTACTCCAGTCTCCAGTGTCACGTGTTCCTTCAGAAATTCTAATATGCTGATTTGATCAAAAGAGAAAGTGTTGCAAGCGTTGAAAACAACTATAGTGGTTAATATTTTTGTAAAAAACTGATAAACATATTTTTAAGATTCTTAAAAATAGATTCTTTGATAAATAAAAGTTTTAAACAAAGGCAAAAAAGTATTTTTCTATAAGTCTTTGATACTGCTTTGCACCTATTTAATGCATCCTAGCTGAATAAACATTACTTTCTTTCATCCTCCGATGATTTCTTGCCCTAGAATAACTTTTTGAATTAATGAAACTATATTTTCAGCCAAACAGCAATTATACGCAAAAGGACTGAAAATGTTTCATAATATCTCACAAAAACCAGTCCAAATGAATTACTAAACATGAAAACATTATGTATTTTACCTATTTCTACAGAACCTTCGCAGATCCAGGCACCTGACAGTGGCTGTGACCCCGATGGGACCCCCACCACCACCACCGGCCCCCTCCAGGGCCCCACCAGACTGCAGCTTCTTAGAGAAACTCCATGCGGTGGATGAGGAGCTGGCTATCGGCCCTGACTGCATGGAGTCATATCAGGTGCATCTCACTTCACTCCTGCTGTTTATTACATTTACAAGTCATTTCATTGAGTTAACAGTCAAACCAGAAACAGTAATACTGTGAAATATTATTACCGTTTGAAATAGCTGCGTTTAAAAACGTATTCTCTATTTGGCTTTAGAGTCTCAGTAATGCTAATGCAGAGGAGAACCTGATTTCGTTTCGCACACGATCCAAGCGACCGCTGAGAAATGTCCCTCTGGGGCGCCTGGAGGCGGAGCTACGTGCTCCTGACATCACTCCAGACATGTATGAGTTTGGCTCCGCCCCTGAGGACAGAGAATGGACGCAGTGGCTGCAGGGTATCATGAGTTCAGATATGGAGAATGAAGGTACTGACAGGCTGAAATACTTACCGTGTTTGTGCTTCCTCGTGCGTGTTTCTGAAACACTCTCTTATTCTCTTGCCAGAGGAGGGTGATGATGAAGATGACCCTGAGTACAATTTTCTGGCTGAAATTGATGAGCCTGATGTGGAAGACTATAGGAATGACAAAGCAGTGCGCATCACCAGTGAGTTCATTTGAGAGAAAAGATTGGCTAATCATCTTTGCTGTTTTTAAATATTAATTGCCTTATTTCGTCTGGTACTCAGAAAAGGAAGTGAATGACTTGATGGAGGAGCTATTTGATGCAGTAAGGATTTCTTTTTATGTCTTATAATCTTGTACATCCCTATTAAAAAGATGTTTTTCAGATTGTTTAGTTGCATGATCAGTGGGGCCCTTTAATTTCCATGATGAACAGAACTTGGATGTAATTGCAGAATACAGTAATCTGTGGATATTAAAGTGCTATATTAAAGTAATTATTAAAATATAAAGTCTGTGAATGAATGGTGCACGCCTACTGCCGCCTCACAATATAAGGACACGAACACATAAACTTCATCTCCAAAGCTGCTCTCATACTTCACTTCATTGACTTTGCACCCTTTCATTTGGTAAAACTATCCCACAGAAACTCTCCATAAAATCTCAGTTTAACATAAAGAAGAGAAATCTCTGTGCAGCACTTTATTTGTCAAAACAAATCAAGCAATTTAATTTGATGACATTTCAAAATGTAGTTAATGGTCTTTAAAATGTGAACTATATGTGAATGAAATCAGTAAATGAAGTCATATAACAGAATCCAATAGAACAACACAGAATTCAAAAAACACAAAAATAATATTTATATAATTAAATTAAACATAAGTCAAAAGTAGTTCAACTGTCAAGACCCGTCTTTGTTTAGAACATGTCTGTTGTTCTTCCTCTGTGCTGAACCTGTTCTCCTTCACCTGTAGTTTCAGGATGAATTAGGGGGTCAAGAAGAAGAAGGACATGAGGATGAAGAGGAAAAAGAGGAAGAGGAGAGTACCCTGCAGGAGCCGCCTGGCATTATGGAGAATATTCAGTATGTCCATCCTTAATCCACAACCAATCACAATCACATTGGGTGTACAATTGCACTTTAAGGTGAAATGCTTACTATGTTTAGGTTTGAGGATCCATTAGCAGATGTCTTGAAGCAGCGATATCATACAGTGCGGGAGCAGCTGGCAGCAGTGAAGAAACGGAAGGCTCTTTTGGAGAATAAAGGAGTGTCTATACCTCCACCCTGCCCTCAACGGCCTTCCAGCCCTATAACATCCTTGACCCTGAACGCCGCTCAGAAACTACAGCTACAGCAGCAGATCCAGCAGGTCTAGAAAGACTTACGCCCTCAAGGAGTTTCTCCTTTAACATTTTATTATATGTTTTTATGTCTTTTAAGAGAAGTTATTTTCAATAGCTGTGTTGTTTATCCTGCAGCACGTGCAGCTCCTCACGCAGCTCAACATGTTGTGCAGTTGGGTTAAAGGTCTGGAGACAGAGGCTTCAACAAGCAGACAGTTCTTGGTGAGACATGAACACATATTGGATAAACACCTCTTGATGTACACAGATATATGTTCATTTTGTAATTCTCTCTCTTTTTTTCCATTGTACTCTCTCAGTTGGAGCTGCAGATGTTTGCCCAGCATGGAGACCAATCCTGCGGTCCAGTAGAGCATGGCTTTAACAGCATCTTTAAAGCCTGCAACCTTCAAGGTGCTATTTCTCTTCTGGAGGAGTTAGATCAGTCACCCAAAGGAGATCCTGCAGTCTCAAGTCCATGTTTCCCTGGTAATTTATCTAAATTACCTGTCCTTGCATAACTGTCTAAAAGCCAGATTTGATCAGTGTAAGTTTAAACTTTAGATCGAAGATCCAAGTTTGACTTATGTCAGCTAGCATCAACTTATCCAAACCGTATCAGAGCAAAAGTTGTGTGCAAAAGTTTACAACTCTGTAGTAACAACCTTAAAGTTAAAAATTATGTTTTTGTCCATTCTAACTGTAAGCTGCATGCTTTTTATTGAGTAGGATGTCAGTTTCCTGCTCCTTTGGCCTGGCTTATGGCGACTCGACCAGTGTTTCTCTACCCAGACCTACTTCCTACAATCCAGCTGCGTCCTTCTAGATTCAAAGGGCAGTTTACTCCAGCGGAAGATTGGTACAGCAATCATGCTTCAGCCCGAATCGTTACACTTTGTTATAAAAGATGGTCAAACCACACTGTTGACTGATGTTATGTCTCCTCAGTCTTGTTGTTTTAGGTCATAAGCATTTAAGAAGTACCCTAAATCCATTGCAGATGACTTGTCGCTATCTGCTTGCTGCTAGGAGCTTTATCAGTTTAAATTCACACATCCGTGATGCGTGTCGTAAGCCCTTTCCCAATGTCATCAAGGTGAGTGAATGAACACATTGTATCGTGTGGATTCCTGACTGGAGGACTGGATTTAAGACTGAAAAGTGGTAAATGGGATGTTTTTTAGACGTACTTTGTGACAGGAAAATGCCCTTCCATGCCCTTGGCCTGTAAGAGGGTCAGACCTTCTGATCAGCGCCCCCCTGTGGAGAGAGAAAAGAGCCTCATGCCTAATTGGCTCTCGGTAAGAACTGCTTATAATTGTGCTCTGCTATGTAATTCCAGTCCTTCTGTTCTTTCTCTAAGAATCTGATTTATGTGTTTAATGTTTAACCTTTCTCTTCTGTAGAAAAACCTGAAGTGCATTTATGAGCTTGTAAGCATGTTTAACCAACCATCTGGAAACTCCCAGACTGTCAATCAAACAGAAGAAGCTACTGAGTCTCCAGGTCCAGGAGCATGCTGTAGCCTCTCTCCAGGCATGCGTTACCCTCGCAACCTTCCTGAGGGCCTTGTTCAGAAACTTGAATCTTTAAGTGTTTCCCGCAAAAAGAAAAAGGACAAGACTGCTAAACCCACCAAGCCTTTAAAACCTCCCCCATCAGCTGAGAAACTAGAAGTGTTTCTGAACCAGTTACCAACCCTTTTACCAAAGACGATCACAAGTCAGACGCTTTCAAACCCTTCTCAGCTCACATGTGTTTCTGGAAACAGAGCTATGAATGAACCTTTCGTAGTATCTAACATGTCAAACGTGCCTCCGATGGGACAAAACCCATTCGCACCTGAACGGAGCTCTTCAAGGACTGTTCCTGTGAAAAATGCTGTAGGAACACCAATAGGCATCTCTGGTTCTCCACAGAGAGCTCAAGTTGGTGCAACCCAGAGGGACGTAATCATCACTTTACCTGCTGCTTTGGCACCAGAGCTGAATCCTTGTTCTTCAGGGCATATACCTGTGAATCAAACTGCACAAATAGTCAGCTCTAATGTTGAACAAAGAATGTCAAACTTAATAATTACTCTTCAACCACCTCCGGTTCCCAACACCTTAATATGTCCCACCACCATCATGAAGACATCCAGCACCCCATTGGCTAAAGATCACGTTAGTCAGCATTGTGGCTCTCTGCTTAAAGTTATACCGAAGGACTCTGCTGGGACTCAAGTACATCAAAAACCTCTGAATAGGTTTCTTCTCCTTCCTCCAGGCTATGCACTTGCAAGCAGCAGCCTTGTTCATCAAAGGTCTGGACAAGATCAAACCTTGAAACACTCTTCAGCTCTGAGTAACAAAGAGATGAAACAGAGAAATGCGAACACTTTCCAAACCACTGATAGGCCACAAAGAGGTCCAACAAAGATGACATCTGTTTATGATGCTTCTACTGAGTGCTTAGAAGAAACCACAGCAGCACAGGAAGAGCTGAATAGTGATGATGGAGGACAGATTGAAAATGAGCTGGAAGAGTATGCAGAGAGGGACCCCAGAGAGCTGTTTCTCACACTTTCTGAATCCTCTGGGAGCCCGATGCCTAGCGTTGAGGGGGAAGACACTGATGTGGAGATGGTTTTGGGCAAGAGAGAGAAACTAGAGGAGCAGAACACAACAGAAAGGCAAAGTAGCAATAGGCTGATGGGGGAGGAGGAGGAGACAGGTGGAGGTGTTTCAGATATCCAGTTTGTGCCAGAGCTTCATGTAAGATCATTTTTTTAGTTATACTAAATTTATACCATATTTATACTAAATACTTATTTTAATTTTTTTTTCTTTTATTGTAATATAAAAAATGTCTTATACTGTAATGCAAAAATAATTATATTATTGTTATTATTAGTATTTGATATTATTATTATATTATATTATATTATATTTTAGATTATTTGTTTATATTATAAGTATTTAAGCCTCCTCTCTGTTGGAAATTACAAAAAAAAATCTTAATAATAATAATAATAATGTTATTTTTAAAATTATTTCTTATGAAAGTATATTTTACAGTGCAAAAACTACAAAAAAAATCTAAATAGACTTCTATGCAAAGCATATGTATATTTTTATTTTGGAGGATTTACCCAGTAAAAGCTGTTCCATGCATTTTATATTTATGAGATGTTTGATTAACCATGTCATTGTAAACACCAGAAAACCATTGAGAAATTCTCACATCTAGCCACAAAGACCAGAAAGAAGCCATCTAAAAAGGAAGGAAGTTCAGATGATGGAAAATCAAACTATCAACCTGCAGGTGAGTTTAAGTCATTTTGTAGAGTCAAACAACACATTTTATTTTATAGCTGAATAATGATTTGTAATACACTTGTTAAGTTTGACAACACGTGTCAGCGTTTCAGCATCCAAATGCTCTCTCAGATACCACCAGAAAACACTACCAAAAAATTATAATCATAACCTTTAACCCCCGTACTGAAATCCCAGATATCAGGCAATGAAAATATAAAAATTGTCTGTGTTTGAGACTCTGTGAGCATGTAGACTGTAGCGTACAATGTATGTTTAAAAATGTTTAGCTTGTTAATGTTAAGCGAGATGGGGCAACTCTCAAAAGGTGCGAGAGTTTGCACTTTTATATCTTGTCTCCCCGCAACAATGCCCTCTATTTGAGGTACATATGACCTATGGGTCCCCCAGTTGTCCCTCTCTCATCAGTATAAATGAATTTTCCTCCACAACCCGGAAACAGCACTTCTTACGTCTCCACTTAACAAGTGGCTAGTTAAGCAGACACATTTACAGAAATGTCACAGCACAGAAACTGAGTAAATGTGGTGCTTACAGGTTCTGTGGAGAACCCTTTGGTCATTTACGAAGATGCTTCTGATGAGGATCCATACAGGGAAGCTAAAGATGTCGCCTTTGCGCAGGCTTACCTAGAGAAGGCAAGAAATACTTCTGTTAATGCACACAAATATTTGTTACTTTTTTATGTTGTGACTGGTATTTTTTTAGTCTAATATTCTGTTTGTCTTTTCTCCAGGTGTACGAGGTGCTGCAGGTGGTGCCAGGGAAAGTGGACGAGTTCCTGTGTGTTCTGTCAGAGTTTGAGAAAGATCCAGAAGGCCGCACATCACTAGAGTTACTGACGAGACTTAAGCCCTTGCTGAGCGACTGGCCTGAGTTGCTCCGGGATTTTGCTGCCTTCCTGCATCCAGATCAAGCGAGAGAGTGTGGCCTGGTACAGCACAATTAACAATACTCTCATATGCATGGCTAAATATAGCACACATTAGGTTTGATGGTACAAATGATGCTCTTCTAATACGTGGCTTTAGCTGGCAGAGCAGCAGGCGTATGAGCGCAGCAGACGGTTTCTACGCCAGCTGGAGTCTACTTTTGGAGAGCAGTCAGATCTCTACAGAAAGGTGGTGCATATTCTACAAGGGGGTCCATCACAAGATCTTCCTGACTTCAAAGAGGTATTTCAAAATTGGCACAAGCAGTGCTTCTGTCTTATTCTGACATTTCAGTATCTCTTCTCTTTTTTTTTTGTGCAGATGAAAGCTCAAATGACATTGCTGTTCCATGATCACACTGATTTGCTAGAGGAATTCTGGGAATTTTTTAAGCAGCTATACCCACAAGTGTATAATGAGGATTGTGCAGACAGTGTTGAAACCATTCGGGGCTCAGAAGAAAACCATAAATGTCAACCCATCAGAACTGTTGTGCCAGATCAAAAAATAGCTCGAGTCAAAACAGCCATTAAACACAGAAGAAAAAGAGATAAACATGTTCAGGTATCATTTGAGGAGAACTTCTCTTTTCTTATATAAAGAACTCAAGCCATCTGAATTATTATGCATAACACATAATCATGTAAATTGTTTGTTTTATCCTCTTCTCACTAAGAAAACAGAAAAGAACAAGGCCAAGAAACCCAGTGAGTCAAAAAAGGAGGCAGCTGAATCTTTTACAGTGGACAGTGAACAGTCTTCATTTAACGCCACAGGAAACTCTTTCTGTGCCAAGAATATCTCTCGCACACCAAATGGGAAAAAAGTAGTCCTCTGGACAAGGTTAGAAATGTTGTGCAACATTTATCTCTGATATTACACAATATTTCCAATTTTTGTTTGACTGTAAGCCATGCATAAAAAAATATATATATATTTCAGATGCTTGCAATACATAACTAAAGTTGAAATCTTTTAACTTAAGTTCAACTCCTGAAAGTAAATGGAGATAACAAAGAGGATGCAGAATTATAAGAGAGAGAAGAAGGTCTAATCAGTTCTCTGTGTGCATTATGTGCTCAGTCTTCAAAAGGTTCAGCAGTGCTTTTAAATAAATGAATACTTTTATTCATTAAAGTTCACAAGTGACCATAAAGACATTTATGATGTTGTAGAAGATTTCAGATAAATAATTTCTTTATCATTTTCTAAACTCCTTAGGATCCTGAAAAAGATATATTGGCAGTTCCACAGAAATGTTTTGTGATTTCAACACATAAGAAATGTTCCTTGAGCAGCAAATCAGCATATTAGAATGATTTCTGTAGGGTCACGTGACACTAGAGATTGGAGTAATGATGCTAAATACTCAGCTTTAATCACAGAAATAAAGTAGATTTTTAAAATAGAAAATGGATATTTCAATTCGCATTAATATTTCGCGATTTTAGTATTTCTACTGTATAATGTGTTAATCAAATAAATCCACCCATGGTGAGATTATACTGGGTTACAGGCCAGTAGTTTCTTTATTCTTTCCATTCGTTTTATTCAAACTCAAAATAAGTCATTGAAAAGAAACCAAAGCTTTGTTTCAGAATTTTAGCCAACTGTGTACCTCTACTGACGTTCGAGCGCAGTGTATATTTTTTTGCTATGAAATGAATGTGTATGTGTTGTTTGTGTGATTAAAAAGGGAGGCAGACCGAGTAATACTGACCACCTGTCAGCAGAGAGGAGCCAAGCCGGCCACGTTTCATGCCATTGCAGCCCAGCTTGGCAACAAAACACCCAACGAGGTTTGCTTTCTTTCACATTCAGATAGGATTTTCCTCACAAAGATCATGTCCAGGTCGTATTTCACCCTGAAATCAAAATTAGAGAGTGTGAAATATCATTTATTTTTATTTTGTGGCAAAATATGTTCTAGACAGTCTTTCTGAGATCGACTTCTTGATCTTAAAACATTTTCTCAGTGTTGTGCAGTAACCTTTCATGAGGTCAACCTTTATAAATCACAGTAGGAAGACAACCAATGTTTCCTTTTTCTTCATAGGTTTTGGAGCGCTTTCAATACCTCATTAAGTTGTTCCGCAAATCCAGCAAGTAACATCACACAAGCCAGTTGGAGACAGAAATCCAGTCCGGCACAATAGATGGACCAGGCTGACATTGAAAATGTGCTGAACAATAAGACTTGAAGGATGCGTACAGGCTGGACCTGACGCCTGAATTGAAGGGGAAGCAATTTAACACTCAAAATTTTCCTGAAGTACTTGAACAAAAGAAACACTGTGTAATATTAAGACGTTTGGGTAAAACAAACATGTTTATGATTCTTGATTTTTGAAAACATACACAAGATTAAAACGGAAGTAAGACATAAATTGTGAAGTTAGTGTTACATTTTTATAGGGCCTGTAAAAATATTTTTCTGTCAAAAGGCATTGTCTCGTGAATTACAGTGAATTGTCTTAATTGTTATTAATGTGGTTTCATAATAATTATATGAAGGTTGCGCATATCTTTAAATTTGATGGAATGTATCAAATAAATTATTTAATTGTTTATTATCAAGCATACGTCGAATATTATTTTATTTTTTGACTATGAAAATGCAATCTCCCCGGAGGAACTTTGATTGACGGAGATATTCACCAATGAGTGTTTTACATCTCATCAGCTGTGGAATGACCAGCCAATCATCGCTCGCTTCAGGGACACATTGTGTTTTCGTCCCGCCTCTCACACGCGAACACACACATGTATCGGTGGAAACCGCCCGGTTATGCGCGTTTGTTTACTTTATTGTCGGTTTCTGCAAATAGCAAATTGCTCCATCATCCTGCCTTGATGGACAGTTTTATGTTGCGCGTGTTTTTGTGTGTGTTAACCCTCTGTGTGTGGAGCTCGGCAGCGCGTGGACGCAGCGATGTGCTCGTGCTCAAAGACGCAGACTTCGATTACATCGCGCCCGAGCACGAGACCATGCTGGTGAAGTTTTATGCCCCATGGTAAGAGAATAATCGTTTATTTACATATAATAAAGAACACGTTGTTGTAAAATAATTATTAAAAGAAGGTCTGCGTGTATTGGCAACTCGCAGTTCAGTGCTCCTGTATGTGATGACGCGCGCTGTCCATGGTACCTCTGACAGCGTGCTCAAACTCGCTTTTTATGACAACCTTTTATCTTTATCTTGAAAAAACAATGTAATGCTGTAAGAACACCTGAGACCTAGGATAAGCGAAAGCATAATTTCATTGTAATATCATCCGTCATTTACTCCAGTCTTCCAGGAGTTTCTGATAGTTTACCTGCTCTGTTTTCTTCTCAGGTGTGGTCACTGTAAGAAACTTGCTCCGGAGTTTGAAACCGCTGCTACACGACTGAAAGGAGCAGTTACTTTAGCCAAGGTATAATATTATATATATAATATGAAGTAAATTATGAATATATAAATGTATAAACATATTTTTTTTCAAAATATATGCTGTATGTGTGTCTTTATATATACATAATAAATATATGCAGAACACTTACATATATAATGTAAAAAACAAAAAATCATTTTGGATGCGATTAATCACAATTACTTGTTGGACAACATATATATATGTGTGTGTGTGTATGTGTATATATGTAGTACTGTGTTGCTGAAAATTCATATTTATCTGTTTGAACTCATAATAATCATATTTGGGAATCATATATTGTGCATGCTTGTGTGATACTTGTACTATGCATGCGTGACAACTTAGTGGGAAAAACAATAGGTAGTAAAAGCGCTGATCGGAAGAAGGGCCTCGGCGAGACTCCCAATAGGGAGTCTGGGGGATCGGGGACGGTGTGGCGCCAATGTACGATGACCTAGGGATCAGAAAAGAGTGAGCTGTTTAAAGATGATCTACCGAGATTGTTTTTCTTTTCTGTCCTTTTATGGAAAATGCCAGCTGTCTTTAGTTTGTAACCTTGGGTGTGCAAAGAGATATAAAGTGGAGAAGATGATTCCCTCCTTTGTCACACTCAGGCAGGACCTGTTTGAATGTGGACCTTCTTGCCAGAATTAAATCTTTTAAAAAGGAATTGCTCAATTTGTTTTTCTTGATCGAGAGTCTCTGGATTTTTGCCACAACAACTGCTAGTAGGGACTAAATAGAGAATGATCTGAGCATCTAATGTTCTTCAGAAATTTACAGATGTATGATGGTCTTTGTTCAGGTGGACTGCACTGATAATACAGAGACCTGCAAACGCTATGGGGTCACTGGATACCCAACCCTCAAAATATTTCGAAACGGACAGGAATCATCTTCATATGACGGGCCACGCTCAGCTGGTATGTCTTAAAATTGGTGGCATAAAAACAATAGCAAATCTGCTGGTGATGTCATTGTATTATTTCCAAACAGAGGGAATCGTGAGTTATATGAAGAAACAGGCCGGGCCCGATTCTGTGCCTTTGCGTAGTGAACATGACCTGGAGAACTTTATCAACAACTTCGATGCCAGCATAGTTGGTAAGTGCTTTTTATTGTTTCTGAAATATGTTTAATATTTTAGTTCTAGATTGAAAACATCTAATGCAAAATAAATTTTAAGATTTCGAATTAGATCATTTTTAATGCGTGTATGCTGTATATTTGGATGAATAGATGGAACATTTGTGTTTTATTAGTAAAGTAATATCATTGTTTTTCTCTCAGGATTTTTTTCAGGGACTGACAGTTCTCAACTCTCTGAGTTTCTTAAAGGAGCCTCTTTAATGAGGGAGAGTTTCCGCTTTGCTCACACCACAGACCTAGAGCTCGGAAAGAAATATGACGTCAAAGATGAGTAAGTGGGTCTTAGTTAGGATAGCGGCATAAATAGGCTAATCCATATTAAACATGCAAACATTTGCTGTTGATGTCAAGTTTATGTCTGATGTTTGGTAGAAGCTCACTACAACTTAAGTTAAGCCAACATGGTTGTAATGATGCTAAACATTCAGCTCTGATCACAGTATATTTATGTTTATATATTAAATTTATTTTTATAGAATATAAATGTATATACAATACGTGTGTATTTGTATATAAATAATAAATATAAACAACACGCAAATAAATATATTGTGTAAACAAAAGCTTTTATGTTGGATGCGTTTAATCGTTTGACAGCACTAATATAAATAGAAAACAGTTACTTTAAATTGTAATGTTTCACAATATCCCAGTTTTTGATTAGAGACTAAAACATTCTTATCAACCAACATGTGCATTAAGATATTTAGAAATGACATTTTCTCCTTATTCAAATGAATCTTTCATTTTCATATTGCTGGATTTGTTCATTTATGTTGATATTTGATGTTAAGAATAATTTTTTTTGGTGCACTTTGGTATCACAAACAACTCATGTGTCCAGATTAAAGAACTCGTTGAGAACCACTAATATTTCATGTAGCTGGGTGTTCAGGATGAAATGTTTATATTAAAAATATATTAAAATCTGCAAACCCTTTGCCTGCAGGTCCGTGCTTCTGTTCCGCCCCCCCAGACTGAACAGTAAGTTTGAGGAGAGCGTGGTTCACCACACAGCAGCCCTGTCCATCACAGGCCTGCGCCGCTTCATCAGAGACAACATGTGAGCCGATGCTGACACTACACACACACCGTCACATCACACACACACACACAGAGCACATGCTAAGACCATTGCTTGTAATCTGTAGTTTTGGACTCTGTCCTCACCTGACCAAAGAGAATAAAGATTCATTGAGGAAGAGGGATTTATTGACAGCCTACTATGACTTGGATTATCTTCGCAATCCTAAAGGCTCCAACTACTGGAGAAACAGGTGAGTCATTTAAAACCAGTGAGAGAATGTGTGTTATGAAGTTCTAGAGTACATACCTCTCTTTTTTTCTTCGTTTAGAGTACTGAAGGTAGCATCCAGGTTCAGTTCTCAAGGCTTGTTGTTATCTGTGGCGAACCGTGATGACTTTCTGGAAGAGCTGGAAGATGAGTTCGGTCTGGGTGCTTCCGACTCAACTGAGCTGCCGTTTGTCACCATCAGGACACGAACAGGAAACAAATACACCATGAGAGAGGAGTTCACGTGAGTCCTGAGAGGATCCTGTTTTCAGAGTTTTAAGAAAGAGATTAAACATGATTTAAGTTTGAAATTCATTAATTGAGTATTTAGGGCATAGAGTTTGGAATTCCAGAATTAAATCCTTTGTTTAGGTTGTGAAAATGGGTTCAGGAGATTGATTAAAAAATTCGATTCGCTCCGTATTAAAACTAGTAAACCTTGAGTGAGTCATATAATCATTCCATTTATTAATCCTATTTAAACATTTGTGTTTTTCCAAAATCACGCCGCTCTATTTTGCACCCAAATGGCTCTTGATTCTGTCCAATTTTTATGTAGCCTGCTGATTCTTGTTGATAATATTTCACTGCAATTAAATGTTTTGCAAAAAAATTACACTGAATAAATATTTTTGATATCTAAATGTTTGATTCAGTAAGAAGAATCAAGATTGGAAAAAAACACTTGATCAAATTCAAACAAATATTATATATTTCTTATATACTATTATAATTATTCCAGAAAATAAAATCAGATGCATCTGATGCATTACCTCGAATGTTCTGTTTAGAAATGTTCAGATTTAATTTGTTCACATAAAACTAACGAAACAGCATCAAACATATTTAGTCTTTAATCAGTATTTATTACAATACTGTTCAAATGTTTGGGGAAAGATTTTTTAAACTTTTATTCAGTGATCTTTGATTAAAACTGGCATTTATAATTCTACAAACCTAAACTAAATGAGATGCTGTAGTTTTGAACCTGAAAAAAGAATCCTAAAAAAAATGTATCAAAAATAATTGTGATAAATAAGAAATGTTTCTTGAGCAACAACTCAGTATATTAGAATGATTTCTAAAGGATCATGTAGCACTGAAGACTGCAGAGAATTCAGCTTTGATTTTACAATACATAAAAATAGATCATAGTCATATTTCACTGTATATGTGATCAAATGAATTCAGGCTTGCTAACTAACCGACCATAAACAGAGGGGTTCAACACACATTAATACGACTGGTATCCAAATATTGTTTGAATACAATAATAAGTCTTTATTTGGCTGTGTCCCATGATCTAAATCAACACATTAAAAGCTTCAATGATGTGATTTTAACTGTAACTGTGGTCCCTCTTCAGACGAGATGGCAAGTCTTTAGAGAATTTTCTGGAAGACTATTTTACTGGGCGACTGAAGCGTTACACCAAATCAGAGCCTGTGCCTGCCAAAAACAATGGAGCCGTCAAGGTTAGTGAGGCACTGTTAAATGAGCCTGATTGTTGCATTTGGCCTTCATTAACAGTTTCACATCAAGCGTTAACAGAAGTCGCTGTCTGTGGTCAGGTGGTTGTGGCAGATACGTTTGAAGAGATCGTCAATGACCCAGAGAAAGATGTGCTCATTGAGTTTTATGCTCCGTGGTGTGGCCACTGTAAAAAACTGGAGCCCAAATATACAGATCTTGGAGAACAGGTGAGATTTACATGACATCAGTGTGTCCTCATCTTTGTCTAAATGACTTCTCATCCTGTGTTTCTGTTTTTTACGGTATTTTTCAGTTATACGGCGACCCCAATATTGTAATCGCCAAGATGGATGCAACTGCCAATGATGTCCCGCAGGGCTATGACGTGCAGGGGTACTCTCTTACTCATCAAATACGTTGTAGTGATTTTAGCTAGCTATTGTTAATGTTTTGTTATTCTTTTGCAGGTTTCCTACAATATACTTTGCCGCAGCTGGCCGGAAAGACGAGCCAAAACGATATGAGGTGATTGTTTGTTTCTCCTCACTTTATATACTACCATACTTTATATTTGTCATTGCAAATATACATTTTGTATTTTGGTTGTTTTATTTCAGGGAGCCCGTGAAGTGAAGGATTTCATCAGCTTCCTGAAGCGTGAGGCATCCAAACCTCTTGTTCTGAACGGAGTCAAGGAAGAGCTGTAAACGCTTAGAGGAAATTGCTGTTTGTTGTGGAACGTTATTCAGGAAGAGTGAATTCTGCGGGATTCAGCCATACATATCACCGTATAAAATAAATTGGCAACAATCAATAACATTAAACCAGTTCAATTTTTACAGAGATCCAGGGCCTCATTTATCAAGTGTTTGCAGAAACCATCCTAAATTTGATTTAACAATCATGCATGTGATTTATAAAACGAATGTATGCACAGAAAGTGCACTTATACATCTCTTTCAGATGTGAAAGCTATGAATCACAAATGATCTTGAACTTGCATGCAGCTGAATAGTTTAAGCGCTCTGCCTTGTAAATGACTCCTAATTAATGTCATTAACATATAAAAGAACAGCTTACTTTTCCAAAAACCTGCAGTACTCCAAGGTGCGATGCTAAGTGCTTTTCCACGTCTTAGTTTTTACGAATATGGATTTAAGCATACATACACAAGATCAAATAAGTTCTTATGCACATTATAAATGAGGCCCCCCCTATATATATATATTGTCCAATGTTTAATCATTTTGTTCTTTGTTGCATGAGCTTCATTGATTTGTTCTTTACTGTTACAGATGTCTGTCTGTCCATTAGTTATTGTTGTTCAACATATACATAAATACCAATATTTATACCCTTTATGGATGAGGAAAAACTAATCCGATTTCATGCAGTAGATGGGACAGTAATTGGTTTCAAGCAGTTTGTGTGTATCCGCATAAGGAGCCATTATCAATTATTGTTTGCAATTTCTTGCCCTGATTTGCTACTGAAATGATCGAAAGAAAATTCACCTTTTAACCCAAAGTTGATTATGTAAAGTTAACTTATTAGAGTTTGAGTGTGAAGTGAATGCAGTTAACACGGTGAATGTGGTCTTGTCACGTCAGCATTTTCTTCTACGTATCTTTGCCTTAAGGTTTAGTATGTAGGTAGTTTGTTTTGTTTGTCAGCAAGAGGTACTTACAGTACTGAAGAGCAGAAAATGCTGGTTTATTAAAATAATTGATTTTGGTCAGCGGTTTCATGTTTAAGTGTTTGAGAACTTAATTTGCGATGGTGTGCAATATTTGCAATTGAACCATAAAAGTTGGCCAAGTGACTTGATATTAAGCTGCCTTCATGTCGCAATTCAGAGATGACAACACGCGACATTCTACTTTAAATTACGTATTTATACAATAACATCAGTGCCCTCACGTGCTACTGAACTCGTAATTACATTTTTAGTTGGACCGTCAGTGACATTTACCACATGATCGTTGACAGGTTCATTTTGGCGCTACTTATGCTGCGTTAAGGTCATGTCGTAAGTACTGTAATTCCAAGACGACGACACGTGAGTCGACAACGTGGAAAGCAATGAGTAAAACGTTACATGTTCCTCTCGGAATTCCGGTCATTACAACATGGCGTGAAGGCAGCATTATACCAAAGGTATGGAAAGCAGTCTGTTTGAAAATGAGCGGCAAGTCATTATGAGTTAATACATACATGCACACCTCAGAGACATGTAGGACTCTCACACAACTTAGGAAAAGACATTTATTGTGAATTCTGAACCCTGGTTCCTCAACAGCTGTAAAGGAAAAAAAAAATCAACAGAATTAACAAAAAAACAAAAAAAAACGAAACATCCAATGCATTCAAACTGATTTTTTTAATATTCTACTCTTTATGCCTCTACCAATAACACTTTAACACCAGAGAAGAAAAACCTGGGCCCATACCAAACATAAAAAACAGCCTAATTGTGGTTCTGTGGTAAATTAGTAAAATTCTCTCTGAAGTAATCTTGACACCGGAGGAACTTAGCAGATTGGCGTCGATCTGACAAGGAGTGCAGGACTGAAGATTAAAACAAAACACTTTGTCTAATTAAGACGGAGTTTCCTGATTGCATTCGTGTCTTCCCATTTCTGGTCTTTTCTAATACATGCACTGAAAGCTTGCAGTCTGTCAACAAAGAACAGTCAGAGACGATCCCAGCTATATTACTCTGAGCTTAAAACAAATCCAAAACATACTGCCTTTTCATGCAACAGCCGTTTTAAACTAGGCCAAATATCTGGTTGCACGGAGGAGGGTACTGAACGACGATATATCTGCAGTCTACTTTCATCTTCAACCATACATCACATCATGAACTAATAAAACAAGTCGAGTCATGATGCTCTTGTACATGAACTGAACCTTAGGGAACTAAAACAAACAAGACCAGAGAGTGAGCAGAGCCGTCCTACAGGTATCTATCTTTAATAATAACTTTATTTTCTATGTGGAGGTTAAGAACTGAAATTGTTTTCACAAGGAACACCCCGTTTTCTGTACAGTGTTTCAGAGGTAAGGGTTTTGTTTCTCCCCAGAGTGTTGTGTAGTCTCACTCTCTCCAGATTTAAACCTTAGTCTTGGTCGAATCTAAAATTGTTGGAGAAGAGCGAGGCCATGCCGACAGACACACAACCCACCCCATCCCATCCCGCCCCCGTCCCGCTCATCTCAGGTTATTAGCGGATCGCTTTGACGGGACTCTTGAAGCTGGAGGCTGCCTGCAGCTGTAGCTGGTAAGCCATCGGGTGAATCTTGAAACCATAGAGCCTGGAAGAGGAAAATGACAGCTTTGAGAAACGTAATTTTAGAGATGAGAAAATCCATTTATATTCAGCAGCAGGTGACCTCCACGTAAAGCAAAGACAAACCTGGGCACAAACTGGTTGGCAGGCCTTTTTGGCCGGTACTCGGGATGCACCATGAAGAGCATGTGGGGGAAACCAGTGCCAAAATAGGCTCCATCGGTGTGATGGTGCCTAGACGACTTAGGTGTGTACACATCCATACACTTAGGGCAGTAGAGCTTCACCATGGCCTCGCCAGGAATGTCAGAGAGCCCTGGATACAAAAAGACACTAGACTCACTCACTCAAACTCAAAGTTCATTGTGCCTCACCTTGTAATGCTCATTTCTATTAGACCAAATGACCTCGCTATCATGTTGTTCTACCTCTGTACGAGTTTCTTTCTTCTACAGAGTAACTAAACAGTTGCTGGTCCACGTTTACTAACATAGTATTTTTTCCTCTCCATTACCATGTTAGTAAAGGGGACCAGAGAACCTGTTAGGTTACCCACGTTCCTCACAATATCTTTTTATTGAGTTCAACATAAGAAAATCATACAAGTTTGGAAAGACTTGATAGGCTGGACATAGCATGCAGCCATTGCTGAAAGTCAGTTATTTAGGTTATAATTTTTCTAAACTAGAAAAATATTTTTGTTACAAAATCCCATCGATCTGCTTCAGAGGACATGTGATAACCCTCCAAAAGTATAGGTTAGTTTTACGTTGCAATACTTGCAGGTATATCTGATTTACGGAGCTTCAAAATCATGGCTGCTATCCACGAGCAATAAGTTAGACACATTTTTAAAACACCTCTGTGTTCGTCTGTTTTGGGTGAACTATTCCTTTAATCATGAACTGATCATCACATCTAGGTTTTTGCCTCTTATGTCAAGTTGACCCAGCATGAAAACACATTAACCTGCTTTCTTTTGGTTTATCAAGTGATAACATTATGAGCGATATTACATTTTAAATGACATTATGCTTTAAACCACTAAACATTGCCAGTCTACTGGTTTGCATGTAAACCAGGACAGTGGGTTATTTAAATAAACTGATTTTTGACAGTTATCTGCATATTTTAGTGCATGTAAATGTGCTCAGTGCCGATATGCGTTCAGTTGATGAGCTCATCAAATTGAGATCAACTGATTCTAAAGAAAAGACTTTCAACTGATACCATTTAATACGAGCATGCCTAATTAAAAATAAATAAATAAAACAAATAAACAAACATATTTAAAGTAAAATAAATGGGACACCCACCAATGGGCAGCATTGGCTGATTCTCACAATAAACACGAGGGCAATAGCCAAAATCTCCCTGCTGGTACTTCTCCAGCTGCAAGAGAAAAAAAACAAGCTGAAAAAAATTTTCCTTTAACAAAACCATTAAAAAGACTAGATGACCCAGGGATAACGTACCATCTGGGCAATGCCACGGTTAGTGAGGATATAGCGAGCATGGATCAGTCCATACAGCATCTCAGCAGCCTGCTCAATCAGGTCACTTTGGTTAGGATTGTCCTCCAGCTCCTCATCTGATACAAACACACAAATAACACCACAATTAAAGTCAGCATGACACACAAATGCGATTATTTTCCCTAATGTCTGAGCGAAACACATTCAACAAACAAATGAGAAAAACATATCAATCAGGAATGGATAAGATGTGACAAGTTACAGGATGGGAGGGACTCACAGATAATAAATTGTAACATTCCATAAAAAAAAGTGTCAATTTTGATCCCATGGTAACTTTAAACAGTGAAACGCAGGTCTACTATGTTTGTACTAAGTGTTGCATTTAAGAGCAAATGCATTTAAATAAAGCAAATCAAACTAGGTTACAATATGCTTTTTTTCCTGGGAAATATTTAGCTAAATACTAGAAAAAAAAACATTGTAACCGTAAGCAGATAATTATGGGCATAAACTGTCTAACTTTGGTTCAAGACATTAAACAGATGAGGAGAGAATTAATCTAGTCTCTGCGAGAGAGAAAGATATATGGATTTGGAATAAAATTTTTTTAAAAATGGATGTCGGGGAAACTGATTTAAGGGGACTAAGGCCCAATATCCCAATTCTACCCCTTACCCCTTACCCCTACCCCTCCTTTAGCCACGTGTAGGGGTGTCTCAATTTTTATTTTGGTTGGAGGGGTAGGAGGCAGAGTACCGCAGGACCAACGCACCGAGTGTGGCGTGGGACAAGATTTGATGGGTGAACGCAGGTGAGGGCGGTAAGGTCCTCATGTTAGCACGGGTTGCGGGAGAATATAATTATTTGCGGGACTCCGCAAAAAAAATTCTGTTATTTACAGGGATGTACCTGTATCAAAATTTCACAGTATAGTAATACCTCGGTATGAATGGCACGGTACGGTATTTATTGAATCATTTACATAAAAAAAAAACTAAACTAATTAAGAGGCTCAAAAAAGTGCCAGAAGTGTTTATTAAACAGTTTACATGAACACTGAACATATCAATGACACACACATTAGCCATCTATCTGTAAACTTTGAAACAGGAACTTCAATGTTTCAATTTGAATAATAAAAAATTATTAAACCTTCCACACATCTGATTTAACCTATCGCTAGATGACGTCATACGTCAATTTGGACATTTATTACGTCTTGTGCGTCATGTTATCGTGCTTCTGTGTGGTCACATAATGTTATTCAATCATGCACCCTTATTCTCAAAAAAACTGTTTTAATTGATATTTTTAATGGGTTCTGTTGTCAGAAAAACTGAATGAATATGAAATAGTGACTGAAATGCGTGCCACTAGCTCTACCTTACAAGATGTTAATCTAGATTAAAATTCTTATAATCGAGCATTGTCTGATGAAACCAAGTTCACATAAGATATAGACAATGGCTATGTTGTGATTTTGGCTATATTTGCATGTAAAATAGAGTTAGAAGCAAACTTTTTTTTTTTGCATGCAAAATCGTTTTATCGAGTCATGCAATCACGGTCGTATCGAAAAAATGTTGTATTACAGTATGACGGTATTTACAAATAACATAATTTACTCTATTTATTCTTCTTCTATGAATTACGTCTTCTGCCATTTTAGAGCGTATCACAACACACCATATATGCAATATATATGCATATATTTGACGTAATAAGCCTTGTTAACACCCGGGTAAAAGCCCACGTATGTGCGTAATCTGCGGTTCCTTACGCCAAGAGGAAAGCATACGCATACTCACTAAAATGGCAGAAGCCGTAAGCCACAGAAGAAGAATGGATAGAGTAAAGTATGTTATTTTAGTTTTCTTTGCGCAAAACAATTTTCGGAGCCTCACAAAAGTGAAATTGAGACACAAATGTCACATGGACTGTTTTACAGATGTTACTGGACCGGAGATCATTTCAGTTGTGTTGCTGTCTATAGAGGCTCAGATGGCTCTCTGATATCATCAAAAATATCTTTATTTGTGTTCCGAAGATGAACGAAGGTCTTATGGGTTTGGAACGACACGAGGGTGAGTAATGACAGTATTTTCAGTTTTGGGTGAATTAAATCTTTATGCTTGGCTTATCCTTCCAACATTTGCAGCCGAATCTGTTGTGATTAAACACGAGATACAATTTGTTTTGTGTATATTTAACAGGCATTCATGGTATCATAAATCTATTATTTGTTCCTGGTCATATCGTTTCCCCTTAAGCCTCTTATACTTTGTATTTATTCTTTTATAATGAATATTATTGCTTATTAAAACTAACCAAAAAAAAGCAGAGCTGTGTTGTGCTTTATCGCTGATCACTACTTCCCCGCTACACCTCACCTATCAAGTAAGGCTACTGATGGCAGTGAAAATGCAAGCTGGATCAGGGTGTTCCATCCCCAACTGTACTCAGTGGAAATAAGCCATAAACAAACCTATTTGCTTTTTCTAAGAATCGATCCTAGAAACCGGTCATGCTCTAAAATTTTCCTGGGAACTGTTCATTGTTCCCTAAGTACTTAAATGAACACGAGAAAGTGTTTTATTTCAATTGCGGAACACACTATTTTTCACATTTAAGCCCACCAAAATTAATCTAATCTACTGATTTGTGGTTAAGGCTAAAAGTGCAGAGTTTAGTACCAATTTGCTTTAACACACGTACCTGGAAGTTTGAAGCATACCTAGTAAGACTTGATTAGCTGTGTTTGATTACTCTGCAGGACACCGGACCTCCATGACTGAACTTTGTGAACCTTAACCTAACAGGTAGAAGTTTCAATTGGTCAAATTGCCAATCAATCAATCTCTTTGTGAAAGTATGGCCAATTGTTATTAACTGTATGCACGCTGGGTAAACCGCTCATTTGTGTACCAACATGGTTGACAACGCTTATCAGCCATCACAAAAATCAATATCGGTCAACCACTAGATTTCAATCATCACTTCTGAGAGGATTTCTGTCTGAATTTCTCTACAAGCATCTCAAATGAACTACATCTGAGGACACAAACTTTCCAAAGTTGTGCCTTCTTAGCTTAAAGGATCTTGAGCCGGTCGGTCACTACGGGACGCGACCAGTGAATCATGATCCAGCTTTAACCTCCTACGCACAACGCAAAGCAGCAGGGCTCTTCTCGAGACACTCATAAAACATGTGAAGTGTTCCTCTCAGCTCAATAATGGTGGCATGGATTGCTAATTAAGTCCTGCATTACAGAGTAAAGAATTGACAGGGTGGCTATTGCACTTCAATCACGGCTGTCCCAGCGCTTTCCCTGTGAAGAAAGCGTCCAATTAAAGTGTTCCCTGATGAATATGTAAATCAAATCCAAATGCACCATGCTGAGCGGCTCTTCTTTATCCTCTGAACTGATGCAGGCTTTTAAAATGTATATTTTTTACCAGCTGAATAAGAATACGTTTCTATTTAATCATGGTAAAGACATGTTTAAAGGTAAATCCTAACGAAACCAGTCAAGAATGTGTTTTTCCAAGCATGTATGAAAACATCAATTATTTAAATATATATATTCCATATTATTCTATATAGTATTTATATGCCATGCTGATATTATCCTATAATGTCTTTAACTTAAGCTGAACATTGAAAGGTTTGGGGGCAGTAAGATTTAATTTTGGATTTATTTATATATTTTTAAAGAAAAAAAGAAATGAGAAATTAAATAAATGAAACCAAAAAAGATAGTTAAGGCATTTATAATGTTACAAAAGCTTGTTATTTTAAACAAATGTTCTTTTAAACTTAATATTAATAAAAGAATCCTGAACATTTTATTTTATATTTTTACATTTAAATAATGCAAAATTAATTTAAATTTAAGTTAAAGCTTCTTTACAAAATAAATATATATTTACTTTTTATATAATACATTAAATATCCAGAGAACATTGAATTTTTTATATATAAAATGTCACAGTCTTTGTGTGAATTATTATTTTTTTCTTTTTTTTAGATTTTTAGGTGAAATATGACTTTCTACAGTCTATGCATTGTCTACAATCTTTAAAAAAATAATAGAAAAGTCTTGCAAGTACCTACATTCTTACCACACATGTGAAAAACTACTTTCTAAAGCTGTTTAAAACAGCACATATTTAAATGTTTCAAGTGTCACCGGACGAGGAAAGTGGCGCAGTATCTGTGCACTTACAAAAATGTGTCAAAGCTACTGATTTATTTACATACAGCAAGAGGCATTAGTTAAAAACACTGGATGTTTGACCTCAGTTCACACCAGTACCTAGTTAAGATCTCCTTTCTAGTGACAGATGAGCATGTAAATCAAGCATTCGGTGAACGCAGAGTCGAACCTGACCGCTATCTGTCTCTGCAGTGTCTATTAGGCCTGGTTTCTATCTAATCCATATCAAGTGCCTTATATAAAGAGTGAGACTGAATGACGCCACAACCAATGAATAGACCATGAACAACGTGGCGGAGCTAGCACCCGGTTCAGTCGTTTAACACACAAGTGTTTAGCACAAAGTGCACATTGACCTTTTTAACGTGCACCACACCTATAAATGGACACAGCAACGCTTCCACCAACAAACCACTGCTAGCGACTAATGTCAACTTGTGCTGAGGTAGATGCAATGACCAAATTCACTATATAAATGATTATGTTTGGGGACAGCAATGATGACTGGAGTAATGATGCTGAAAATTCAGCTTTGATCACAGGAATAAACTACATTTTAATCTGTTCAATTAGAAAAAGGTTTTTAAAAATGTAAATTATATATACACACACTTCTTGTTTTTACTGTATTTTTAACACTTGTCTGTGTTGAAAATCCTTTACCTAAAAAATGCTTTCTAATTTCTCATGCTATAAATTTCTCAGCTTGTTTTCTTTTTTAATTAGGACTGGTTTTGTTTGGGTTTTTTGAGTGAAAAGGCAATATTTTTTACCCTGGGCAACAAAACCAGTCGCAAGTGTTTATTTTCTGAAATTAAGATTTATACATGATCTGAAGGCTGAATAAATAAGCTTCCCGTTGATGTATGATTTGGATGGATAGGGCAATATTTTATATGAAAATCTGGAATCTGAGAGTACAGAGAGAAAAGTTGTCCAAAAGAAGATCTTATCAATATTCTTTCTGTAAGAAATTGACTAAATACCTTCATGAAACATGGTCTTTACTTACTATCCTAAGGATTGTTGGCAAAAAAAAAAAAATCTATAATTAACCAACCATAACAAAACATGAGGATTAATCCAATAAATGCAACAATTATGAGCATGAGAGAATTCTTTTAAAATCATTTTAAAGACTTTAAAAGGTATTGAATATAATATGCTATATTCCACGTAGTCCTCCTCATTTAGGCATCTTTCTAATGTTCTGAACATTCAAATTACTCTTGAGAGCTTGATTTAGGCTGATTCATTCATGCAACGAGCCTTAAAAGTTTCCACATGATAAAAATGGTCATCTGTTGTGCTCTGATGCAGGATTGTGACTGATTTCAGCTGCTGATCAGAGACCGGCTCCATCTTCACAATTACATTCTGCTGAACGCATGAGAAAAAAGCTGACAGGCAGTGTTTTAAGGGCACAGGCTGGTCTGAATCGTCTCTTTGTCACAATCCCCACGTCAGCAATAACAGCCATTTAAAAGTGCTGTTTTAGTCCAATAAAAGAGAATAATGGCTCTATGGAACAAAGCAGAGATAATGTGGAAGAACAACACTCATATCAGCACCTGTTATCAGATAGCAGCATTTTAAATTAAGGACAAGGGTGTTTACCGCTGAAGAATAAAAATAGCAACTCATTATAGTAACAGGGTTGCCCTCAAATTACTGTCAGGTCATTGTTTTCATCTCAAATTTACACTAATTTCCTCATAGCCTCACACTTAGCCTATGCACTTTAATGATGTTAGACTTTCTAAATCTGAACTCGGCCCCAGCCTACGCCCCTCAGAGACCTCCCTTCAGAGACCAAAATGAACACGTCCGTTAATGATGAAACCACATCCTCTGACAGCAATGAAGAAAACACGCTATACCAAACTGCCGATTAGGACATAAAGCAGTACTTCACTCGATCTGCTGTACCTGCTGCACAGAAATGCACGCACTGGATGCTTTCATTCGCTTTCAGCTTCAAATTGTGCTTCATTTTGATTCTTTGTTCAAAGTGAATCTGGTAGAAAATTATTGTGTTGCTTGCTTACAAAAGCTCCTGCGGTGATGGCTTCTTGAAAGCTGCAGTTCATCTTGAAAAGTGAGAAAATTGGTATAATAACAGTCTCGCCAGCATTTGCGTAAACAGTTGCTATTAACTTAACATGGTGGATCTTGATGGAGCAGTTAATGCATGTGCAGAACCAAAACACGTGTAATGATTGGGCAGCATGTCAACTCCATTCACATATCCAGTATGGAACTGAAGCTGTGAGAAATCGTATGTGAAAACATGCTGATTCATTCGTCAGATAAGTACAGTGTTAAACAGCAGATGAACCGCATCATTCCAATACTAAAGGGAAATGTAGAAATAGTTTTTTCAAACATATGAAAGCCCACAAAGACCAGATATTATTATTTTTCAGCCTCAGATCGAAATATATTTTTCTTGTGATCTTGATATAGCAAATTATACCTATACAAAACAAATTTTCTGGAGCTTTCATGAATTATTAAAAGAAAAAAGTTATTTCAATATATAACTAGCTCGTTCTAAGTTAATAAAAACATAACGGCTCTAAAAACAGAGATACATATACTGCATTTCTATTAGGGATGCAACGGTTTACGGTTCTTTATGGAACCGTTCGGTTCGCCCTGTTCTGTTCGGTACACCCACGTGAACCGCGATATTTCGGTAGCCTACTTGAGCCATTAAACATTCATTTTAATTAAAATGGGCATTTTCTGTGTATTAAGTGCATAGACAATCAGACGATGGTCAACTTCTCAAGACTAGTGATGGGTTGTTCTTGAACAATTCGCACTTTTTTAAACGACTCTTTAATGTGACTCCTGAAAAACGAATCGTCTCGTGGGAGTGATTCATTCAGTCGCGCATGGCTCAGGCTGCATAGGTTAAGCTTATGGGGCTGTCACGTGATGAACGAACGACTCAAAAAAACTAATCAATTGACCCTTTTTTGCAAAACCCCGCCCCAAAACGGCCATTGTCCAATCACACATCATAGCAACGGTTACCAAGTAAACAAGGTCCGTCAA